>VDFB02267704.1:10000-17718 GCA_007258455.2 Sequoia sempervirens | reverse complement strand
AGTACCCCCTACCCTTAACCCTTAAACCCTAGGACCCCCTACCCTTTATCTCTCTCCCACTCCCCCCTCTCTCTCTCAAGTATCTCCCTCCTACCAAGGATTAAATTTGATGGTCGACTTTTCCTGTCAACAAATTTTTTAATGACAGTTATCTATTCAAGGGTGCCCTTAAAACATTATGATATGCCTTAGTGTATGTAAAATTATATATAAATCAAACATATATATCATTATAATTCTATATAAATTTTGACAGTCTATCCAAAATATCTCCTTTTATCTGATACAATCTTCTTAAAATTTTGATTGTATTCTATGGAAAAAATCTCTAAATACGGTCATACAGCCATCAAATTTAAGCCCTTCCTCCTACCCCCACTCTCCCTTTCTTTCCCACTTCCTCCATATCTCTCTCTCAAGTCATAATTTTAAAAAAATATAATTAATATTTATCTTAATATTAAAAATTAATTTTTAAAAGATTGGGTTTGACTGAACATGTTTATAATGTTCAATCAAACCCAATTTAAATCATTTTTTTAATTCTATGTTGAATGCATTTGGTCGAACCCCTGTTCAACCGAACAATATTTTTTTGTTCGACCGAACAAACAATTTTTCACTCTCATCCCCTGAGGCACAAAAATTGCTGAGAATTTTTCACTTCGAAGCTCGATTTGAGAATGAAAATGGAGGAGATCTCAGAAACCCAACTAGTATCAGGTTCCCCTCAAAACGAGCTATCCAATGAATATAATTTTAATATGTTTTGATTATATTATCTATTTATTTTTTAAGTTTTATTAAATATAGGTTTTTCACCGAAAACAAAATTCTCTGTTCTGCACATTAGGAAAAATAGAAGATTATCAATAAAAAAATTAAAAATATGAGTCCACCAAATATTGGATTCCTTGATCCAACAAAAAAAGAAAAGAATTTCAATACATACAGTAAAAGTTATGCCTTATATGGTCGTGTTATGTTGAATTGTAATTGATTTGACTTTGAAATTTGATTAAAGAAAAAATATTCAATAAAAAATATCTAACCAAGTGGAAGCACTAGATATCAGAGTTACAAATCTAAATTTGAAAGAATTGGAATTTTATCTTTCAAGGAAAAAAATTATGCGTTATACGTCACTTTTAAAAATGTTGTTTTTGAAAAACCAATTTTCGTGGGAGATGGAAAAAGAAGTGCAATCTAATTCCAAAATTTTTGAAAAAAATATTTTTAGAATCTACAGACAAAATGTGACAAGACTCTAGTTTGTATCATCTTCAAATTCCTCACGGTTTAATCGCTACAGGTGCCCAAATGTGAAGATTTAGTTAAAAAAAAAATTAGTGTCCAGTTTGGCCAAAAATTGTAAACCACTATTGTGGGATCACCCATAAAGTCATTGTAAGCAATTCACGAAGAGAATATGTATATATATATTTACGTGTGTAACAATAAGGATCTATGATTTTATATATGTTATTTTCGTTATAAAACCATATAGCCAGTTTGTTGTTATTTTCTTTGCTTTCATTGCACTTACAAGGTATTAATTTCAAGGAGCATTCTAAGTAAACAACTTACATTTTGATATAAAGTCTTTTAATACAATTAATGAGCTTATAAGAATACATTATATTAGTATTACACTTCACATTTCCCTCAACCAATATACTCTAAATTGTAATCCCACTACACATATAAGTCCATACCTATCCCACATACTTATATTCACGATACTACAATCCTCTCTATTAGGTCTCCATTATAATGGTATTTCCCAACTTGCTTTTGGTAGAAGAAATTAGTCAATAATATTACCCCTTTTTTATAAGTTATAGAACTAAAGAATTAACATATTCATATAAAATTTTCATGTTTTTCTAAGAATTGCATTCTTAATTAGCTTATAAAGTATAAATGCTTCCACGAAACCTTCTCTAATTAAATACTTTACAATCCAATACCAAATTTTATTAGTGTAATGGTCTCCTTGTTTGAATTGATTAAGCTATGAGGGTATTACCTATACATTTACTTTCCCCATGTCCCGCTATCTATTTTATCCATCCCCTGTAAACTAGGTATCGCTATTATGATGATTCCCAACACTTGTCAATGTTAAGGCATTCTACTTCTCTAGTCAATTAAAAACCACTATTTATATATTTGTATAAACACAAACAAACATAAGATAGTGCATTGACCATTAACATGAGTGATATATCTTAACTATACTTAATAACTATTCACTGTAAGACATACACATTATAATCTATATATAATGACATTAATTCAGATTAAGCTGAGATAAACACATACCAAGAACATAAATATATAAATACTTGCATATATAACCATACACCCATATACCTATATATATCACCGAATGTCAAAGACAAGTTATGTAAATCAATTTTTAGGCACTAATATGCCTGTCAAGAAGACACAACATGCAGCCAGAATCGCCCAACTCATAAAACAAGCATTGAACCTCCCAAGCGTCCCTATAAGCTTTGAATTTGAGCAAAGAGATTATGCAGAGACCTATTAAGAAGATTGTTGTCAACTTCAGGTTTATGCAACTGCGATGGATTGTCAGTAGAATCAAGCAGGTCATTTAAACCTTTACAAATTTCCTATTATGTTCAAGCGCCACAACTGAGACAGGTTGACAATGTATTCGGAGACATTATTTAAACCTTGAAAATTTCCTATTATGTGCAAGCGCCACAGCTGAGACAGGTTGACAATGGAAACAGGAAGGTTATTTAAAACCCTACAACATTCTATTCTCAAGTGTTGCGGATGAGGCAAGTTGCCAAAGAATCAGGGAGGTTCATTTAATCTATACACCTTACCACGTGGGTTTCAGAATTTGCAGTTGCAAACTGGTAACTCCAACACACAGAATTATCCATCGCTCCTTGCTGATAATGTGGTTGTTAAAGGCTAAAGGGCCTGAAAATGCGACTGGGTTAGCTCCAAAGTATACTCTGATGTTGCATACTCATGTAACGACGATGATGAAGATGAGGAAGTGAGACAAAAGCCCAAAGCCGAGATAAATGGAAGAGAATCAGGCACCTTCAAGGCAACCTTTCGATCTGAAAATCAGGAGATGACTACAGAAGAGCAGCGCCGACAATACCAGGCATAGTTTGCATGGCAAAAGAATGAGGAGACTGCAAGAAAATTGGCTGCAGGGCATTGGTACAGGAGATGGACATGGCTCTTCTAAGTGATCTACTGAGATGATTCCTACAAAAATGTGGATGATATCCCCGTTTTTAGAGAGTTCATGATTCAGGGTGCTACGAAAAAAAGATGCTCATGATTCAGGGTGTATCCGTAGGTGGCATTATAGTTCCATTTCATGCAGCCACCATCAAGAGTTTTACAAGCCAACTAAGTTATCAAAATCTACAGAAAGATTAGAAGAATGAGTCTACTAGCGTACCAGCCAAACCATCCCACAGGCGGTGAAGGAAAAGAATGATCGGTTATATTCAAGGAAAGGTGAAGTCTCACTACAGAGATTGACCACCTAAACCACAAATATTCTATATACATTAGTGACTCCACTCAATTCGTTATCAAGAATAGGAGATAGGAGTAACATTTTCTTGATTAGTGAAAATGAAATCTACAGAGTACATGAGAAGGTAGATACGGATTGGTTAGAGAAGTAGCCACGACCTAAGAAATTTCCAACAGACTTTACGAAGACAATTATAGCATAAAGTACAGTGACGAAAGAATGGAAAACAAGTACCACAACATTCAATAGCATCATTCCATGTTTTAGTTCCGAACTGGAGTTATCATCTAAACAACATTCAGTTCTTTAATACAACCGAAAGCATGGATTCCACCTAAGAAAATACCCCTACAGAAGGTTTACGCCAACTTCTATATGATCAAGGCCAAATTAAAATGAATCAAGATTCCATGCAAAAAGAACAACAAACGAAAGTCATACATATCGAATCTCCACAAATCAATGGAAAACTCAGTAAAAAGGTAGGCCGTCGCATAAGATTTAATTTCAAGGATATAGAATGACTTACCCAAGAATTTATCTGGAATGAAATTGTAATATCAGTGTAAAGATGTTTTGCAAACAACTATCCAAGAGAGGGCCAATGCAATAGAGTCCCAGTCGAATAAGAGATGAAGGGATGAGGAAGTCACAAACATGAAGGGATGAGTAAGCCCAGAGCATGATCTAAAGGAGGATAATAAATTTGCATAAAATTTCTCATTTACAGGACGATGATTTTGTCTACTTTCCTTTCGCATTGTATATCCTCCTCAAGTCGAACAGATGAATCCCCCCCTAACTACCGAGAGAAAGAATGCAATATGGTAGAGAAAATATGCCATTCCCCACAGTTAGGCTCCCTTGTTCGATTTCCAAAATCCCCTCAAATCTCCCCCAAAAAGGAAAATCTCCTTGATCACAAAAGCAAACTTCTAATTTAAACTCAAAAATCTCCACTAAATTATCTTGTTTTCCTTTTTGACATTAGTTCAAATTGCACGCATGCACATGCTTTTTTTATCTTATTATCATATATATATATATATATTTTTCCTTTGTACTCTTTTCTTTCCAGCTTTTCATGATTTTTTTTTACCACTTCAACTTACAAGGCCTATTTTCTTATCCATGTAAATTACTTTATTAAATTATTATCTTTTCATCATTATTAAATTACAAATCACATTATTTTTCTATATATAATAAATATCTCCCACAAGATAATCTTTTTTAAGGTAAACTTAATTTAATTATATATATAAAAAAACATTTAATTATTATTTCTCAATATTGACTTGTTATTTACAATTTTTACTTCTAATTTTATTTAAATTACTCCATCAATATATTTTATATAATAATTTATTTAATTCATCCCTAAATGACAACATCTCCACCAATTAATTCAATTAACTCGCTTAACAAATCCATTAAAATCTCACATTAACCACATAAACTAACTAAATAACCAACAAGATCACAAAACCACTTGCACAAATATCCAAGAGGGCCACAACAGACAAGGCACTACATTTATTAACTGAATTTAATATTCAAATATGCAACAAAATTCATTTAATAAAATAAGCCAAATTTTGTTTTGGGGGTGTAGATACTTAAAATTTTCCTAATCA
This sequence comes from Sequoia sempervirens, assembly GCA_007258455.2. Taxonomy (NCBI): domain Eukaryota; kingdom Viridiplantae; phylum Streptophyta; class Pinopsida; order Cupressales; family Cupressaceae; genus Sequoia; species Sequoia sempervirens. The sequence goes on along the minus strand of VDFB02267704.1, from coordinate 12,537 downwards.
ATATCACACGTTTGAATTGGTTTATTAATGTCATTTTCATCTTGATTTGACCTCTTTCATCCATTTAATTAAATAGTCCTAATTGTTTAATTAAATTCATCATTTTTGTCTATTAATCGGATAATCAATGTTATTGAATTAATTTACCTCTTTCATGCTAATTTCCATTCTATTTGATTAAATAATGTAAATTATTTGATTAAATTCCTTATTTCCTCTTGTTTGATTAAATAATCTTAATTATTTAATCGAATGTCATAAATCCCACCCTTTTAATTAAATGATCTTATTGTTTAATTAGAATCCTAAATTATCTCATCTTGCACAATTAAATAATATCTTAATTATTTAATTGACTAATATCTTTTAATTCCTCCTACTTCTCCCACTTGCAAGAGAATATTCTCAAGAATATTCCTTCAATTCAAATTCAAATATTTCCCACCAAATGGAAATATCTTCCAACATTCTTCCTAAAATCACGGGATTTATGTTTGTCTCAATCAATTTGAACCCTTGATCAATTCCCTTGATCCATGACATTGAGTAATCTTAATCCTTCATTTGATCATTAATCCATGTCATTCCTTCCCATCCATTTCTATCCATTGATTAGCTAATCTAATCCTAGCCATTGATTCATCTAAAAATCCTATAAATAGCCCTCATTTCTATCAATTATTCATCCATAAATCATTTGAGCATCCTTATGTTGCAAGAATTCATATCCATTTTCATCATTTGTGAGTAATTTTATGTTTCAATCTTCATCAACACATCAAATCCAAGTTTTGCATGAATGGGGTTAGGAAAGAGTTGATCCTTCCACATCAAGTCATCACTAATCCCCTAACGGGATGAGGTTTGAGTGTTTCATTAGGTTTCCTTGATCAATTTCATGTTATTTCATGTTTTTAATGGATTCTTAGTTAGCAATTCAAGAATTTCATTGGGAATGTGGGTTAATTAGGTTGAATTCTTAGTTTCTTAGTTGATTCTAGGTGTATTTGATCTATACTTTATTCATGTTCATAGGGGGCATTTCCCTTGAGCCCTCGATTGGGGGCATTGCCCCCATACCCCTACCATGGGCTCCACCTCTAGGTCCCTGCCGAGGAGATAATACCCTTCAGACCCTATAAGAGGGGCTCCACCCCCTTTCATTCCTATTTGAATTGTTTTATCAATATCCTAGAGCTTATTTTTGCATCCTCTTTGTAATGGAATTGGTCTTATATCCTTATCGCGATCTTGACTGAAAAATCAAAAATTTTGCTTGATCTCTTGAGGGGGAAATATATCATCATTCGTTCCTTCTATTGGGGCACAGTGGGGAATCCGAAAAAATCATAAATTTTTAAATTTTTGATTTAAGCAAATATGTTGATCTAAGAAACATTAGTTATTTGAACTGATGTAGCAAATACCTCACTTCAAAGAGGGGTAAAATGTAGACACTTAAAATTGTCTTAATCAATATCACACATTTGATTCGATTTACTAAGACCACTTTCATCCTAATTTGACCTTTTTCATCTATTTAATTAAATAATCCTGATTGCTTAATTAAATTCATCATTTTCTTCTATTAATCAGATAATTAATATTATGGGATTAATTCACCTCTTTCATGCTAGTTTCCATCTTGTTGATTAAAATAATGCAAATTATTTCGTTAAATCCTTCAAGTCCTCTCATTTGATTAAATAATCTCAATTAATTAATTAAATGTAATAATCCCACTCTTTTAATTAAATAATCTAATAGTTTAATTAAAATCCTAAATTCTCTCATCTTGCACAATTAAATAATATCTTAACTGTTTAATTGACTAATATCTTCTAATTCTTCCAACTTCTCCCACTTGCAAGAGAATATTCCTTCAATTCAAATTCAAATATTTCCCACTAAATGGAAATATCTTCCAACATTCTTCCTAAAATCACAACATTTGTGTTTGTCTCAATCAATTTGAACCATTGATTAATTCCCTTGATCCATAGCATTGAGTAATCCTGATCCTTCATTTAATCCTTGATCCATGTCATTCCCTTTCATCCATTTCTATCTATTGATAAACCGAATCAATCTTAGCCATTGATTACTCTAGAAATCCTATAAATATAGTCCTTCTTTTATGAATAATTCATCCACAAATCATTTAAGCATCCTTATGTTGCAAGAATTCATATCCATTTTCATCATTTGTGAGTAATTTTGTGGTTCAATCTTCATCAACACATTAATTCCAAGCTTCGCATCAATGGGGTTAGAAAAGAGTTGATCCTTCCACATCAAGTCAACACTAATCCCCCAATGGGATGAGGTTTGAGTGTTTAATTAGGTTTCCTTGATCAATTTCATGTTATTTCATATTTTTAATGGATTCTTAGTTAGCATTTCAAGAATTTCATTGGGAATGTGGGTTAATTAGGTTGAATGATTAGTTTCTTAGTTGATTCTAGGTGTATTTGATCTACATTTTATTCATGTTCACATTTTTGGCATACCCAGTGGGACCCCATGCCCCTAGCTAA
>VDFB02267704.1:0-7500 GCA_007258455.2 Sequoia sempervirens | reverse complement strand
CTTAATAATCCAACCTACAACAAAATATTCTCATTATTTCCATTGAAAGAATTCACATTGCTCCTTAAGCAAACACTAAAAATAATCTAGATTTAGTAAATGTGCATGGAAAGCTTTACAACCCTTGATTGTATTATTGAAATAAATACTTCATTATAGACTGAAGACAAGATACACTGAGAGCACGCAAAATCATGTATTCATTTATACGAGAATCAAGATATACAATGCAACTACATGAATATATACAATCAAGATATACCTTGGCCAACAACTAAATCATCTTTACTCTTATATAAGTCTGCATTGCAATCCTTGTAAGATTTCCATTGACCAAATACCCCCTCTACAAACAAAAAACTTTGTACATATATTGTTGCCCAAGCATGATAAAACTTGTAGAGGTATTCATAAATGTCACTTTGCCATAAAAATGGATTGTTGGTTGTTATTGGTGCTATTGGCAACATAAAATCATTCATACACCATTAAAGTTATTGTCCAAGTGTTGGATTTGATTGTTGGGTCATGAGAAATGATTTTTGGGTGTTTTTTCCTTCATAGGCAACCAAAAAATGAATAAAATGTTGTTAAAATTACTACTAGGGCATGAAAAATACTCCATACATCTTTCTGGAGGTTACAACAATGTTTTTTACTCTTCCATTAGCCCTAAAACAACCCTCAACTCATTTGCATAACCGCTACCATCTTCCCCGCACCCCTAGGAAAGACTTTAGAGCAAAAGAAAACATTCTCTAAAGTTTAGTAAAGTATTCCTTGCAAATATTTAAATCATTATATTATTTAAAACATTGAAAATGTTTTAAATATTTGCATATTTAAATATTAAGAAAATGTGAATTTTTAATTTCTCCTACCAACGAAATAGTGAAAATTCATTGCACACAAATAGGAGATCTTGGAGCCATGATTTTTTTCAAGTGGTCCTAACTAGTTAAATAAAACATGGGTTTTTCATAAGATCTCACCCAACCATCCAAAATTTGGTACCTCCTTTGTAAACAGGCCTATAGGAGGTGTTCACCGCACCTGAAAGACATTAAAATAATGCATCATTTGACATTGGATTTTGATGAAACTAGAAATAGATATGTTTGAGACCAACATAAGAAATGGGCTGAAATTAGATTCTTGAAATTTGCAACTTTTCAGAATGCCAAATCTAGCCTTGTCATATTCAAAAATGCATTAAATGACGTATCATAACTCATCCTAGAAGCACAAAACTGAGTAGGTATATACAACCATATGTACCAATAAAATTTCTACCACACGGATTTGCATGAAGAACGCTAAGTTGTAAAATTTTAATTATCGAACTTGGGCTTTGGGGTAGATTTGACAGGAAGCAAACCTAACCTCTATTTTCAAACTAAAAGGGCGTAGGCACTTGAAATTTGAAAAATTTGAAGGTGCCATAGGGTGCACCTAAAGTTAACTCACATTGCAATTTGATCTAGGTTATAGCGTTTTGATGCTTAATCATTTGTCTAACCCTAACATCTTGATTTCTTGATTTCATCTAACATTTACACCATGAAGAATCTGAAAAGTGTTTATTAACACTCATTTGGAAGTGATCTCAGAGCTAACCATTACTTTATGCATTTCATATTTGTGTTTATTGAAACACGCATTTGGGATTAATCTTAGAGTTATCTTTATTTTATGCAATATTCACATTTAAATTTGGTGTTTAACAATTGCACAAATATAACTTGAATAGTTCAGTTTGGGCTTAAAAATGAACCCCATAATCTCACACTTCAATTTGGGTTTATTAATGAACACACAACTTGAACAATGAACATGTAGGCTTAAAATTGAAGAAATTTATTTTGGTGCACTAAAATGAATTATTTCTTGTGTTCTTTATTTTTTGCAAGATGGATGTGTATCCTCTCCCCTCATGCACAAGAAACATCTTGGACTTCACATTTGTTCATTATAACCCAAGGCATGCTATGAATCCTCTCCCCCTGTGCTTCTTGTGATCTTTGTTGAAGAGAAATAGTATTCCTTATTTCTTGGGAATTCATCACCCTTGGGACAACCTCCAACATGTGTTCAAGTAGGCTATATAAAAGATGCAAAGGCAAAAGTTAGTAGCACTATCTTGTGAAGTATACCACATGTGTCAATTTAGATGTGAGTGTATAGAACAAATTGGGGTTGATTAGAGGCTTTAGTGTCTCATGTTTTATGTTATACCACAAGTGTTCACTGAGTCACTACAAGCCATTGTATTTAGAAGCCTAAGACCAGTTGGCCATTGTGTTGACTCATAGTAGTGCATCATGATAGCATCCTCATGAGAAGTTACTTACCATGTCTATTCCATGGTTGATGCATAAAGTGTCTTGCTAGAGTTCATACTCTTTCAAAGCCAGGGGTGTCATGGTGGTACATGACCTTGGCATACCCTATTCATCCACTCCTTGGATTCACATCTAAAATCATTGAAAAAGTGAGGCAAGCCTACTGTGAGGAGACATTTCTTTACTACTAGTTAGGAATGTGCTTGATTTGTGTTATCAAAATTTTCTTAGTAATCTTTATGGATGAAATATTTCAAAATATCCCCCTTACCTACTGAGTCGATGAATACTGTAACGCCCCGCTATGCAAACCCCAAAGGAACAATTAAAACCACAACTTTTTTTTTTTTAGAATGTCATAGGAAATATACTTAAGTATTCCAACATAACAATGTTCTAAGTTGCATGACTAAATCCCTTGGGGTACACAAGGTGACAATACTACACTAACCCATAACACAGATAATAGATTAAACAATAATTAAACACTTAAATAAAACCATTCATTCTCACATCACCATTTAACACATCCATTAACAATAACCACATTAATGAAAGTAATCCATATTAAACCATATATGCAAAACACAAATGAATTAATCATAAAGATAATAAATATATATATTTTGATAGATACAACACAACATAATCAATAATTATAGCTGATAGTACATGAATGAATCATATGGTATGATAGTACAATACATCCGTCTAAAAATACATCTCAATAATCACATATACAAATTACATCATAAAACTTCCCAACATACGTGGGAGATGATACATCAATAAATGAATTACATCTGAAGTATAAACATACATCTGGTACATAAGAAGATTGGATCAACAACATCTGCCAAAACCTTGCAATGAAATACACAATTGCATGCAAATGATGTTGTTTGTGCAATAGAGGTTTTAATGAAAAGGTGGTAGTTTAAAATCAACTATGCATCCACTTACACAAACCAGACAACTAAAATTAAACTTTTGAATCAACAAGATAATTAGGCTCCATTACTAACAGGTTCATGTTATTTTCATAATAGGGAAAGAGGGAGAAAGGGAGAGATAGGGATAGAAAGAGGGAGAGGGGGAAGAGAGATATTAAAAATAAAAATAAATTATATTAAAATTTTAAAAATAAAATGAAACCTATTATAAAGATATTTTTTAACTCAACTTCTATATATATATAATAATTATTAATATTTTAGCAAATGCTAAAATGCAAATGCTATCATATATTTAATGGATGAGAGGATGAAGTTGTTTCCATCGTTGAGAGCTAGGGTAGCAATGACTCTTTTACAGAGCTGCAGAGATGAAGACGAGAGTGTTGGACAAAATCGTTCAGGGTGGAAGGCAAGGGAAACCTCTATGTATGGAGGAAGATGTGATGCAGCGATATTCAGAGGGAAGACAACATGAACTATTTTAGGGGGTAAGAAAGCCTGTTTGGATGCAAACCATGAGGCGACCGATGTGACAAATAAAGTAGTCAACACCAAAAAAAATGTCAATTCTCTTATAGGAGGAGTTGGAAGAGAAGGTAAAGCACAATGTCACAGTGTTCTCACATTTAGGATTGATAGGACATTTTAGGGGTTTTTGGCCTCGATTGTGTGATTTACACAAATGGATTTCATATCACTAGAAACCAATTGTGGATGGTGGTGTCCAACCTAGCTGCCATATGATTTTTTATTGTATTTTTTGAATCTATAGCTGATAAAAATAAAGTCCTATGTGATTATTTCTAGAGTTGGGAGGAGAAATTTTCCCTATCCTTGAAGCCATGGCATCCAACTTTCAACCTTGCAATAGAGACCTTTGACAAAGTACCTTTGTTGGTAATACTCTCAAACTTCCCACTCCATTTTTGGTTTGAGTCTTGCTTAGAGGTCATAGGAAATTCTTTAGGGGATTTTATAATGATTGGTGAGGCTTCTTCAAACCTCTTGCATTCACCTATTCCTAGATGCTAGTAGAGATCGAGGTTACAAAGACACTCCCTGAAAAGGTCTCAATCAAAACCTCTAAGGGATGTTATACCAAAGGGGTACCTTTCCATTGTAGGAGATGTTTCCAGACTAGACATATCATTACATAATGCTCAAAACCGAGATGGTCCAAACCAACTACTTGGTGGAAAGATATCTCTTCCAGACATTATGCGGTGGAGAAACAGAGGGGGAGAAAGGAAGAGCAAGACAAGGACAACCCTCAAGTAGAGGGAAACTCTGATCTTCCTCAAACAAATAGGGATTTAGATCAATAGAGGGGGTCAAGGCATGTTGAGGTGCCCATCTCAAACTATGTTGATGAAGGAAGTACCATTGAAGGTTTTGAAGAACAAACCTAGCATGGCACTAAAACTCCAAACTATAGAGAGAAATTAGGCCCAGTGAAGGAATAGGAAAAGGGGGAGAGTAGAAGAAAGGAATAAGGACAAAATGGGAAAGAAATGGCTGAAAAACATGAAGAATCAAAGGCACAACATGTAACTTTTGAGGTGTGGCAATCGAAGGAGTCAATGTTGGAGAAAAGTGGACTTGCAGAGAAAGGAAATTCTTTGTTGTGGTAGAAAGAGGCTACAAAGGTGGAAGATGGCTGGAAAGTCATCAAGGGGATGGAGAGTTGGGTGATGACATAGTTTAAATGAAGAAAGGTGATGGAAAGTGTGTATTGGTCATCCAACCGGCCTCATAAATGCAAGTTCCTGGCAAAGGATGGGGTGGCGTGGGAATTCCCAGATGATGGGATGTCAGTGATAGTAGCTATATTATATGGAATTTATGGCTTTGGTGTTCCACATTCTTTCTAAAAAAAATTACAGAGTCTCCAATAAGCCTATTGTCTGGTAAGAAATTGTGGGCATTTTATGGGAGAATCCAACATGGGTGTTTGAGGTTTGTGTTTAAGGTTTGGGATGAATTGGTATTGGGGGCAGTGGAAGTTCTATTGGCCGAGGAGTTCATGAATTCAGCCGAGAGATGGCGAATGAATGCTGACATTAAAGTGAGATTTCTAGCTTCGCTCTTAGACTTGGAGGTATCATGGGCTATGGTAATGCTTATGGCGAGGGAGCTAGTTTGGGATAACCTTTTGGAGGGAACTATGGACGTCATTATCATTATTGTGCCAGGTGTTGGGGTTCCACGACCTCGTGACCTTCTGTGAGCTTTGATCTCGGGTGAATAGGTCAAATTTTATCAGTTCATTCTTGATATCAAAGGTGAGGAGTTGCAGAGGCGTAGTCAACGGGCTAGGTGCGATCTAGTGTTCCTAAAGCACTTTCTTTATCTAGAGTCATCTAGTGGGTGGATTGGCATCGTCTATTTCAAGGTTTCTTGATACCTAATAGTGTGTTAATAGTGGATTGATAGGTATGTTTAATCTCTATTTTCATTTCAATGCTTAGTCTTTTGCTATTGGTTTGGGTTGCCAGGGCGGATGGGGTGGTAGTTTACATAGGGTCATGTTACAAGTGCATAATTTTGGAATGTTTGGCTTGTTGATGGCATTGGGTTTTGTCTTTGTGGGTGGTTTTCGGGTGGTTAGTAGGATTTGGATAGAAAATTGCTTTGAGATGTACTACTCTTTTATAATCAATACAAAATATTTACGTATAAAAAATATATATTAATATTTTAACTTATATATATGAATAATATAAATTATTAATATTATTATCAAGAACTTATTATTATAAAAAGTAAAATAATAATATTATTAAAGCATTCATGTTTAAAATAGTATATTGTTAATGTATTAATATAATATATATATATATATATTATATTATTATAGAATATATATTATATATTATAAACATATAATTATATTATAATATATCTTAATAGTTTAGGTTTATCTATAATATAGTTATATATATAATATATAATAGTAATTATGATGTATATATAAAATAATGTCATTATATAAATTGAATAGTAAAAAATAAAAATAACGACATAAAAAAGTAATTCTTATTTTATATAAAGAAGTTAAATAATATTATTATTAAATTTTTCATGTTTATAATAATATATTGTTAATGTATTAATATAATATATATAATTATATTACAATATATCATACTATTACATTTGTCTATAATATAATTATGTATATAATAGAAAAATAATTATAATGTATATATTAAATAATGGAGTTGGCTAACTACTAGACAAAAGGCACCTATGTACATACAAAAATGCATGAAAACAATACATGGAAACATACATAACATGATGCGACGTCATAGTGCGGGGCCTGCCAGACAGGCGATTACGGAGAAAAGTGGCACTGGGAACAAACAACTGGCAATGGTTAGGTGTGAGTTAATGGTGTTGTCAGCTGGGTTTTTCCCGCCCGTGGTTGGGGGAAAAAGGCAGGTAGGTTTTCTTTCTCAGCAAGTCTCTTTTTTGTCACATAGGAAAAGTGGAAGGGAAAGTGATGTGAGCAAAAACGGTGCTTTTCTATTTCAAGGAAGAAAGGAGAATTTTTTTTTTTTTTTTCAGACTGCACTTTGAAAGGGAAAGTTGAAGGTCCAAGTGCACATGGACAGCAAAGACTTGCAGGAGAATACCGACAAAATTGAGGTTGTGAGCTGAAGTGTGGAGTGCACGTGGAGGAGTTGGAGGAGAATACCAATGAAATTTGAGGTGAGGGGTAATTAGGTTACAAGCAGAGAGTTTTACAAGATTTTTTAATATGAAATTTGGGAAACCCAATGTGGAGTTATTTAAATGTATGAATGTCTTCAAAATCACGCATTCCATTGTTGTGTTTAAATTTTAGTTGATTGAAAAAAAAGTGCACAAAATAAATGTGAGGTGAATACTAATGAAATTTGAAGTGAGGGGTAATTGGGTTACAGGCAAAGGGTTTTACAAGATTTTTTAATATGAAATTTGGGAAACCTAATGTGGAGTTATTTAAATGTATGAATGTCTTTAAATTAACACATTTCATTCTTGTGTCTCAATTTTAATTGATTGAAAAAAAAGTGCAGAAAATAATTGTGAATGGGAAACACACTACTGGGTTTCAATTATTTGAATCTCCTTGTTTAAATGTAAAGGGTTACAGTCTCATGGTGGGTTGCTTGCTTCTTAATACCCACGTTTGTGCAATGTGGAATGTTACAAAA
>VDFB02267703.1:0-22899 GCA_007258455.2 Sequoia sempervirens | reverse complement strand
TATCTTGGTCATATGATGGTATTTTTCAGTGCTTCTTTTTTGAAATGGGGTAGAATTTCATGCTCTTCACATTGGTGTAGGTGGTTTTTAGTTTTTGTAGAGTTAATTTTTCCCTTGGTGTTGTTGGTTTCCAAATCTACATAACAATGAACCCTAAATATGTGCCATGTCTTATGCTTAGATTCAAAGAGAGATTTGTCCAATGAATGGGAGAATAATCTCACTTTTCTCCCCTACACTCCAGGCTCTGTAAAACCTAGGTGAGTATCCCTATGGTACTAAATATGGATATGTGGAAAAAATAAGGTTTTATTTGAGCACCTAGTAGATAAATTCCATACAAATGACAAGGGCTTATATATTTGCAAAATGGAAGGCACTATCCTTGTTGTCTTTGAATGTAGGTATGAAGTATGCAAATAATTAAAGATAAATATTGCAAAAAGTAAATCATGGTTTTATATAATTTGAAGTGTGTTTTTGAGTTTGAAGGAAAACCATTCAAAATAAATTGGTTCCTATCCAGGGCTACAGAGTCACAATGCATGTACATATCCTTCATCACATTCTAAACATATCTTGATGATCACTCAACCATTAATTCCTTATGCTAATGAGATCAACTAATAATTAATGGTACAACTTCAACTTAATAATCCAACCTACAACAAAATATTCTCATTATTTCCATTGAAAGAATTCACATTGCTCCTTAAGCAAACACTAAAAATAATCTAGATTTAGTAAATGTGCGTGGAAAGCTTTACAACCCTTGATTGTATTATTGAAATAAATACTTCATTATAGACTGAAGACAAGATACACTCAGAGCACGCAAAATCATGTATTCATTTATATGAGAATCAAGATATACAATGCAACTACATGAATATATAATCAAGATATACCTTGGCCAACAACTAAATCATCTTTACTTTTATATAAGTCTGCATTTCAATCCTTGTAAGATTTCCATTGACCAAATACCCCCTTTGCAAACAAAAAACTTTGCACATATATTGTTGCCCAAGCATGATAAAACTTGTAGAGGTATTCATAAATGTCACTTTGCTGTAAAAATGGATTGTTGGTTGTTATTGGTGCTATTGGCAACATAAAATCATTCATACACCATTAAATTTATTGTCCAAGTGTTGGATTTGATTGTTGGGTCATGAGAAATGATTTTTGGGTGTTTTTTCCCTCATAGGCAACCAAAAAATGAATAAAATGTTGTTAAAATTACTACTAGGGCATGAAAAATACTCCATACATCTTTCTGGAGGTTACAACAATGTTTTTTACTCTTCCATTAGCCCTAAAACAACCCTCAACTCATTTGCATAACCGCTACCATCTTCCCCGCACCCCTAGGAAAGACTTTAGAGCAAAAGAAAACATTCTCTAAAGTTTAGTAAAGTATTCCTTGCAAATATTTAAATCATTATATTATTTAAAACATTGAAAATGTTTTAAATATTTGCATATTTAAATATTAAGAAAATGTGAATTTTTAATTTCTCCTACCAACGAAATAGTGAAAATTCATTGCACACAAATAGGAGATCTTGGAGCCATGATTTTTTTCAAGTGGTCCTAACTAGTTAAATAAAACATGGGTTTTTCATAAGATCTCACCCAACCATCCAAAATTTGGTACCTCCTTTGTAAACAGGCCTATAGGAGGTGTTCACCGCACCTGAAAGACATTAAAATAATGCATCATTTGACATTGGATTTTGATGAAACTAGAAATAGATATGTTTGAGACCAACATAAGAAATGGGCTGAAATTAGATTCTTGAAATTTGCAACTTTTCAGAATGCCAAATCTAGCCTTGTCATATTCAAAAATGCATTAAATGACGTATCATAACTCATCCTAGAAGCACAAAACTGAGTAGGTATATACAACCATATGTACCAATAAAATTTCTACCACACGGATTTGCATGAAGAACGCTAAGTTGTAAAATTTTAATTATCGAACTTGGGCTTTGGGGTAGATTTGACAGGAAGCAAACCTAACCTCTATTTTCAAACTAAAAGGGCGTAGGCACTTGAAATTTGAAAAATTTGAAGGTGCCATAGGGTGCACCTAAAGTTAACTCACATTGCAATTTGATCTAGGTTATAGCGTTTTGATGCTTAATCATTTGTCTAACCCTAACATCTTGATTTCTTGATTTCATCTAACATTTACACCATGAAGAATCTGAAAAGTGTTTATTAACACTCATTTGGAAGTGATCTCAGAGCTAACCATTACTTTATGCATTTCATATTTGTGTTTATTGAAACACGCATTTGGGATTAATCTTAGAGTTATCTTTATTTTATGCAATATTCACATTTAAATTTGGTGTTTAACAATTGCACAAATATAACTTGAATAGTTCAGTTTGGGCTTAAAAATGAACCCCATAATCTCACACTTCAATTTGGGTTTATTAATGAACACACAACTTGAACAATGAACATGTAGGCTTAAAATTGAAGAAATTTATTTTGGTGCACTAAAATGAATTATTTCTTGTGTTCTTTATTTTTTGCAAGATGGATGTGTATCCTCTCCCCTCATGCACAAGAAACATCTTGGACTTCACATTTGTTCATTATAACCCAAGGCATGCTATGAATCCTCTCCCCCTGTGCTTCTTGTGATCTTTGTTGAAGAGAAATAGTATTCCTTATTTCTTGGGAATTCATCACCCTTGGGACAACCTCCAACATGTGTTCAAGTAGGCTATATAAAAGATGCAAAGGCAAAAGTTAGTAGCACTATCTTGTGAAGTATACCACATGTGTCAATTTAGATGTGAGTGTATAGAACAAATTGGGGTTGATTAGAGGCTTTAGTGTCTCATGTTTTATGTTATACCACAAGTGTTCACTGAGTCACTACAAGCCATTGTATTTAGAAGCCTAAGACCAGTTGGCCATTGTGTTGACTCATAGTAGTGCATCATGATAGCATCCTCATGAGAAGTTACTTACCATGTCTATTCCATGGTTGATGCATAAAGTGTCTTGCTAGAGTTCATACTCTTTCAAAGCCAGGGGTGTCATGGTGGTACATGACCTTGGCATACCCTATTCATCCACTCCTTGGATTCACATCTAAAATCATTGAAAAAGTGAGGCAAGCCTACTGTGAGGAGACATTTCTTTACTACTAGTTAGGAATGTGCTTGATTTGTGTTATCAAAATTTTCTTAGTAATCTTTATGGATGAAATATTTCAAAATATCCCCCTTACCTACTGAGTCGATGAATACTGTAACGCCCCGCTATGCAAACCCCAAAGGAACAATTAAAACCACAACTTTTTTTTTTTTAGAATGTCATAGGAAATATACTTAAGTATTCCAACATAACAATGTTCTAAGTTGCATGACTAAATCCCTTGGGGTACACAAGGTGACAATACTACACTAACCCATAACACAGATAATAGATTAAACAATAATTAAACACTTAAATAAAACCATTCATTCTCACATCACCATTTAACACATCCATTAACAATAACCACATTAATGAAAGTAATCCATATTAAACCATATATGCAAAACACAAATGAATTAATCATAAAGATAATAAATATATATATTTTGATAGATACAACACAACATAATCAATAATTATAGCTGATAGTACATGAATGAATCATATGGTATGATAGTACAATACATCCGTCTAAAAATACATCTCAATAATCACATATACAAATTACATCATAAAACTTCCCAACATACGTGGGAGATGATACATCAATAAATGAATTACATCTGAAGTATAAACATACATCTGGTACATAAGAAGATTGGATCAACAACATCTGCCAAAACCTTGCAATGAAATACACAATTGCATGCAAATGATGTTGTTTGTGCAATAGAGGTTTTAATGAAAAGGTGGTAGTTTAAAATCAACTATGCATCCACTTACACAAACCAGACAACTAAAATTAAACTTTTGAATCAACAAGATAATTAGGCTCCATTACTAACAGGTTCATGTTATTTTCATAATAGGGAAAGAGGGAGAAAGGGAGAGATAGGGATAGAAAGAGGGAGAGGGGGAAGAGAGATATTAAAAATAAAAATAAATTATATTAAAATTTTAAAAATAAAATGAAACCTATTATAAAGATATTTTTTAACTCAACTTCTATATATATATAATAATTATTAATATTTTAGCAAATGCTAAAATGCAAATGCTATCATATATTTAATGGATGAGAGGATGAAGTTGTTTCCATCGTTGAGAGCTAGGGTAGCAATGACTCTTTTACAGAGCTGCAGAGATGAAGACGAGAGTGTTGGACAAAATCGTTCAGGGTGGAAGGCAAGGGAAACCTCTATGTATGGAGGAAGATGTGATGCAGCGATATTCAGAGGGAAGACAACATGAACTATTTTAGGGGGTAAGAAAGCCTGTTTGGATGCAAACCATGAGGCGACCGATGTGACAAATAAAGTAGTCAACACCAAAAAAAATGTCAATTCTCTTATAGGAGGAGTTGGAAGAGAAGGTAAAGCACAATGTCACAGTGTTCTCACATTTAGGATTGATAGGACATTTTAGGGGTTTTTGGCCTCGATTGTGTGATTTACACAAATGGATTTCATATCACTAGAAACCAATTGTGGATGGTGGTGTCCAACCTAGCTGCCATATGATTTTTTATTGTATTTTTTGAATCTATAGCTGATAAAAATAAAGTCCTATGTGATTATTTCTAGAGTTGGGAGGAGAAATTTTCCCTATCCTTGAAGCCATGGCATCCAACTTTCAACCTTGCAATAGAGACCTTTGACAAAGTACCTTTGTTGGTAATACTCTCAAACTTCCCACTCCATTTTTGGTTTGAGTCTTGCTTAGAGGTCATAGGAAATTCTTTAGGGGATTTTATAATGATTGGTGAGGCTTCTTCAAACCTCTTGCATTCACCTATTCCTAGATGCTAGTAGAGATCGAGGTTACAAAGACACTCCCTGAAAAGGTCTCAATCAAAACCTCTAAGGGATGTTATACCAAAGGGGTACCTTTCCATTGTAGGAGATGTTTCCAGACTAGACATATCATTACATAATGCTCAAAACCGAGATGGTCCAAACCAACTACTTGGTGGAAAGATATCTCTTCCAGACATTATGCGGTGGAGAAACAGAGGGGGAGAAAGGAAGAGCAAGACAAGGACAACCCTCAAGTAGAGGGAAACTCTGATCTTCCTCAAACAAATAGGGATTTAGATCAATAGAGGGGGTCAAGGCATGTTGAGGTGCCCATCTCAAACTATGTTGATGAAGGAAGTACCATTGAAGGTTTTGAAGAACAAACCTAGCATGGCACTAAAACTCCAAACTATAGAGAGAAATTAGGCCCAGTGAAGGAATAGGAAAAGGGGGAGAGTAGAAGAAAGGAATAAGGACAAAATGGGAAAGAAATGGCTGAAAAACATGAAGAATCAAAGGCACAACATGTAACTTTTGAGGTGTGGCAATCGAAGGAGTCAATGTTGGAGAAAAGTGGACTTGCAGAGAAAGGAAATTCTTTGTTGTGGTAGAAAGAGGCTACAAAGGTGGAAGATGGCTGGAAAGTCATCAAGGGGATGGAGAGTTGGGTGATGACATAGTTTAAATGAAGAAAGGTGATGGAAAGTGTGTATTGGTCATCCAACCGGCCTCATAAATGCAAGTTCCTGGCAAAGGATGGGGTGGCGTGGGAATTCCCAGATGATGGGATGTCAGTGATAGTAGCTATATTATATGGAATTTATGGCTTTGGTGTTCCACATTCTTTCTAAAAAAAATTACAGAGTCTCCAATAAGCCTATTGTCTGGTAAGAAATTGTGGGCATTTTATGGGAGAATCCAACATGGGTGTTTGAGGTTTGTGTTTAAGGTTTGGGATGAATTGGTATTGGGGGCAGTGGAAGTTCTATTGGCCGAGGAGTTCATGAATTCAGCCGAGAGATGGCGAATGAATGCTGACATTAAAGTGAGATTTCTAGCTTCGCTCTTAGACTTGGAGGTATCATGGGCTATGGTAATGCTTATGGCGAGGGAGCTAGTTTGGGATAACCTTTTGGAGGGAACTATGGACGTCATTATCATTATTGTGCCAGGTGTTGGGGTTCCACGACCTCGTGACCTTCTGTGAGCTTTGATCTCGGGTGAATAGGTCAAATTTTATCAGTTCATTCTTGATATCAAAGGTGAGGAGTTGCAGAGGCGTAGTCAACGGGCTAGGTGCGATCTAGTGTTCCTAAAGCACTTTCTTTATCTAGAGTCATCTAGTGGGTGGATTGGCATCGTCTATTTCAAGGTTTCTTGATACCTAATAGTGTGTTAATAGTGGATTGATAGGTATGTTTAATCTCTATTTTCATTTCAATGCTTAGTCTTTTGCTATTGGTTTGGGTTGCCAGGGCGGATGGGGTGGTAGTTTACATAGGGTCATGTTACAAGTGCATAATTTTGGAATGTTTGGCTTGTTGATGGCATTGGGTTTTGTCTTTGTGGGTGGTTTTCGGGTGGTTAGTAGGATTTGGATAGAAAATTGCTTTGAGATGTACTACTCTTTTATAATCAATACAAAATATTTACGTATAAAAAATATATATTAATATTTTAACTTATATATATGAATAATATAAATTATTAATATTATTATCAAGAACTTATTATTATAAAAAGTAAAATAATAATATTATTAAAGCATTCATGTTTAAAATAGTATATTGTTAATGTATTAATATAATATATATATATATATATTATATTATTATAGAATATATATTATATATTATAAACATATAATTATATTATAATATATCTTAATAGTTTAGGTTTATCTATAATATAGTTATATATATAATATATAATAGTAATTATGATGTATATATAAAATAATGTCATTATATAAATTGAATAGTAAAAAATAAAAATAACGACATAAAAAAGTAATTCTTATTTTATATAAAGAAGTTAAATAATATTATTATTAAATTTTTCATGTTTATAATAATATATTGTTAATGTATTAATATAATATATATAATTATATTACAATATATCATACTATTACATTTGTCTATAATATAATTATGTATATAATAGAAAAATAATTATAATGTATATATTAAATAATGGAGTTGGCTAACTACTAGACAAAAGGCACCTATGTACATACAAAAATGCATGAAAACAATACATGGAAACATACATAACATGATGCGACGTCATAGTGCGGGGCCTGCCAGACAGGCGATTACGGAGAAAAGTGGCACTGGGAACAAACAACTGGCAATGGTTAGGTGTGAGTTAATGGTGTTGTCAGCTGGGTTTTTCCCGCCCGTGGTTGGGGGAAAAAGGCAGGTAGGTTTTCTTTCTCAGCAAGTCTCTTTTTTGTCACATAGGAAAAGTGGAAGGGAAAGTGATGTGAGCAAAAACGGTGCTTTTCTATTTCAAGGAAGAAAGGAGAATTTTTTTTTTTTTTTTCAGACTGCACTTTGAAAGGGAAAGTTGAAGGTCCAAGTGCACATGGACAGCAAAGACTTGCAGGAGAATACCGACAAAATTGAGGTTGTGAGCTGAAGTGTGGAGTGCACGTGGAGGAGTTGGAGGAGAATACCAATGAAATTTGAGGTGAGGGGTAATTAGGTTACAAGCAGAGAGTTTTACAAGATTTTTTAATATGAAATTTGGGAAACCCAATGTGGAGTTATTTAAATGTATGAATGTCTTCAAAATCACGCATTCCATTGTTGTGTTTAAATTTTAGTTGATTGAAAAAAAAGTGCACAAAATAAATGTGAGGTGAATACTAATGAAATTTGAAGTGAGGGGTAATTGGGTTACAGGCAAAGGGTTTTACAAGATTTTTTAATATGAAATTTGGGAAACCTAATGTGGAGTTATTTAAATGTATGAATGTCTTTAAATTAACACATTTCATTCTTGTGTCTCAATTTTAATTGATTGAAAAAAAAGTGCAGAAAATAATTGTGAATGGGAAACACACTACTGGGTTTCAATTATTTGAATCTCCTTGTTTAAATGTAAAGGGTTACAGTCTCATGGTGGGTTGCTTGCTTCTTAATACCCACGTTTGTGCAATGTGGAATGTTACAAAATAGTATGAATGTCTTCAAATTAACACATTACATTCTTGTGTTTTAATTTCAATCAATTGAAAAAATAAGTGCACAAAATAATTGTCAATGGGAAACGCACTGCCGGGTTTCAGTTATGTGACTCTCCTTGTTTAAATGGAAAGGGTTGTCTCATGGTGGTTTGCTTGCATCTTAACACCCATGGTTTTGCAACATGGAATATTATAAAAAAGTATGAATTTCTTCTAATTCACACATTCCATTCTTGTGTATTAATTTCAATCAATTGAAAGAAAAAGTGCACAAAAAAATTGTAAATGGGAAACACACTACTAGATTTCAGTTATTTGAATCTCCTTGTTTAAATATAAAGGGTTGTCTAATGGTGGGTTTCTTGCTTCTTAACACCCACGGTTGTGCAATGTGGAATGTTACAAAAAAGTATGAATGTCTTCAAATTAATACATTCCATTATTGTGTTTCAATTTCAATCGATTGAAAAAAAAAGTGGACAAAATAATTGTCAATGGAAAACACACTGTTGGGTTTCAGTTATGTGAATCTCCTTGTTTAAATGGAAAGGGTTGTTGTAGTGTCCCTCTAGTTTTGACATTTTGTTTAGTTTGATTCTGCTTGATAGATGTTTCAGTTTATTATGATACTATGTTGTTTCTTATTAGATATGACTTGGATACTATGTTGTTTTGTATTTCATGGATGACACATTGACATCCTGATTATCTGGATTGTGTTAGCTTGATGATATTGAGATAGAATCGTACATGATATGGTTTCTTTCTTATGACTTTATATATGGTTATCATGTTGTAATGATTGCTTATGATTTATCCTGCTCGCCTATGTCGGTGAAGAAGACAACGTGGCATTACTCATTCGTGAGTACCCTACTACGTTGCAATTCTTACTCATGGTGTGTTTTCTAGCATAAGTATATATATGTTCTAATATTGATGTTTTCTGCAGATAGGTCTAAGTGTACCCTAATTCAATATAATCATGTTGTTGGAGGTATTGACAGGTCCTGTTTGAACCATCGTTCTTTTTCGAACGAGTATCTATGTGTTACCCATGTTGTCCTGCTTATTCTGTCGTGTTCGTTAGTATTGTTGTGTGTTTGTGAATTAATGTTTAAAGTTTAACAAACATCTGTTAATGTATTTATAAATGTTTGTGATTTAATTTATTAAATTAAATTAAATAAGTTATTGAATTTGAAAGTGAAAGTTATTCTCTTTGCAAATGTATTTAATTAAATATATATTGTTGATTTTATTGTGTAAACTTGAATTATGAGAAAATAGATATTTTAATGGAAAGATATTTTTGACAAGATATGAATCTTGATTGACAGTTAAAGATCTGATTGGATATTTTAAAGGACAAGTTAAACTGATTGATCTATTTACAATGCAAAATGGTATGTCAGTTAAGTTTAATGATTGAAAGTTATTTGCATGAATTAATATCTTTTCGGGAGAGGGTAATTTGACATTCACGGGAAGAATTTGGAAAAACTTTGACGGCAAGTCTTTGGAGAATTTTTGCACGGCAATTTTTTCAGAAGAATTTTTCTCTTAAGATTTTGTTTCAAGCATAAATTTCGAAGCTGGATTGATTTGAATTTCACCATCGAAGTCTAGAAAATTGATAGTGGAATTAACAAAGGTTTTAGAATTCATTTCAGCACAATTTTCAAGATTTACCAAGTTTTCTTCTTAGATTTTCCTTCTTTGGATTTTATTGCAAAAGAATTCTTTAGTAAGTTTTGTGGAGAAGAATTTTAGCTCCAAACCTGCACACGTAATAAGAATTCAATTATATATATATATAAGAAAAGAATAAAATAGAACAAGGACTTTTTGTTTATGCTATGTTTTTCCTAATATCCAGTCGTTTCTACCTTCCTGATATCATACGGCTTAGGCCCAGTCCCTATAGTCTAAGATTAAAATAACCTCTTGTATGCAGTCTGAGATGATAGTTTTAGAGTTCTAAGTTTTTATAAGTTTATTGAGTATGATCTGGGTTACTTTGTTTTAATAGATAAATATCATCGTATAGGATCCTTTATCATACTTTTATCATTTTAAATGATCTTCTATTTCTTAATTTGTTGAAAAATGTATCCCCTGTATACAAAAAATAAGTGGTTTCTTATGATTGTTACAATATAGATCTGATCTATTTAGAGTTCAATCTAGAAAGTTCTTTTAATTCTATATTCAATGGCGTCACTTTAACTCTGTAATCCTAAGTCTGTCAATCTCTATATGTGTTCTTTATAGTTGTAGATCTTCCTGAGATTCTTTCTAAGGTTTAAGCCTTGAATGATATTCTTCCTCCTGTAGACGAGTATTGATCTTGATGGCTTATGTCATTTGATTTTAATATGTTCCATTCTTTAGAACTGTGCGCAGCCTTCTCCTAACCTGTTTATCTTGGATTTGTAATTTGACTTTCATTCCGGTGATGTTTTTACACCATAGATTTTCCTATTAGGGATTGTGCACAGCTTCCTTATTGCTATTGTATAATCTATCTGACATTATAGTATTGGCGTAGTGAAAGACCTTATTTGGTGTTCCAGTACAAATGAAATATTTTTAATTAGTTATAAAAATAATAACTGTAGGATTGGGCGCAACCATCTGAATTATATATATTGGCTTTGTAATTGAATTTCATTTCGGTGAATAGATCTTGATTTTATACTAAAGATTTTACTGCCTAAGATTGCGCATAGTCCCCTTCTCGAGATGTTTGTTGTTTATACTTTGATTTTTTTTATCTTAAACACTTTAATAGGCATCTGAGATGTTGGATATCCTGAGAGGCGTTCCATTGTTTTGTTGAAGAAGAGTATTTAGATTTCTCCTTTAAAATCTTATGCATCCTATATTATTCTTCATACATTATGTAATGTTGATCTTCAACTAAATTTCGCCATAGTTATGCCGTTTATTTTTAAATCTGTAATTAAGTTGGGCATCATAAGTCACAATTTAGCAGTTAGCACCTAAGATGAGACTCTTCTTATCTTGTTTAAACCTTTATTTTTATAGCCGACGCTGCTCAATTTATTGATAATGGCTCCTGAACTTTTCATCATTCGCTACTTGCTTTGATAAATTTTTTTTTTACTTCCATAATATAAATTCAATATAAGCATCAGAAACTCTTCTTTTTCTTTTAATTACTGTTCTGGAATTAACATTTAAATGTTGTTGTGTTTCGAGTGTTAGGCTGGTGTAATTCATTTCCATATATATGTGCATGTGTCCTGGTTAGAACCTACAGTTGTAGTATTTGTTAGAAACTGTCTACTCTTAGCCTTAAGCAAACTCTCTCTTTGCATGCATTGATCGGGGCAGTTTCTTTGGTAGATAACTATTAGTTAAGATTCTTACTAAGTGTATGTGTGAGTGAAGTGTGAGACTAAGAACGAGAAAAGAAGAAAAGATAGCAACTTAAGTTGTAAGTTATAATGCTTCTTTTATTTTCAAGGTAATTGAATTATAAAATATAAAGAATTTGTAGTGTTCTTATGTTATAATGTCAATTACATTTTAATTATTAGGTTCTTTATAGTTTTGATTTAAACATATGATTCCTTGACCGCTAAAGATACTTTTTATTTATTTATTTATTTAATAAATTATATCGTAGGAATTGAGTGATTTTAAAAATAGAGGAGCTCTTATTATTTGTATTGAATAATAATAATAGTTATAATAGAAAATTGTAAGAGGTTCTACAATGTCAATAAATTGTTATTTTTGAACTCTTAATCTTGAAGATTAAATAAATGTATTTGATGAGATATGTATATATCATAAGTTAAGAATGAACATGTAATGTTATTGAGTTTGTTTTGTTCTTCTTAGAAACTAGGGTAATGGAAATAGTATTGATAGGTGTATTACCTAATAATTATATTGTTCAATTATGATGATCTTTAATTTGGGATATAGCTTTACACTTTTTGTTGTTATTTTCAAAAGAGACATCTTAGAGAATTTGTTTTATAGATCAAGTGAATGATTTAAACCTCTGTGGTATCGTACTTCTACGCTTGATAGCTACCCATAGATTTTTATGTTGAGTCATGTTATAGAGAGAGTGGCTTGTGGTAGGGGCCGAAATCCTTAAGTGATTGTTTGGGTAACCTATCGTAGGTGTGATAATTCAGTGAAAACCTAACTAAAGTACTAGGGGTTGGGTAGAACTAAACACTAATTCATATAATAGTTTGCTTTGCTTTCTTTCTTAATGCTCGTTTAGATTGAGAAAACGCTGAGAAGGCTTGGAATGGCTAGTTATCATCTTGTCTTCTCAAAAGATGAAGTGACTCCACATTAGTCTGCATAGGGGCTGGGAATCGGTAGAGACTGCCAGGGTAACTCATGGAGAGGGCTGGTAGTCTAGGAAGATTCACCAGGGTAACCTATCCCGACAGTGTGATGACACTCTTAGTCTATACCATGATGGTGATCCTTGTGTTCAAATTTTCTATTAGATGTGATTTGTTACTGAGATTTTATCTGTTATGATTTGATATCGTTATGTCGTGATGTGAATTGTGAACCACGTAATGTAATGTTCTATCTTCATTGTTTGTGGACCTGTCATTATCTCCTAGCACGAAGGGAGTGGACCTTCAAGTTCCACGTGGTTGGGAGGAAACCATGTTACACCTTCCTTCAATTTTCATGCTGATGATCCTATGCTTGTAGCTGGTTCTAGTTACTTTATTGTTCGTGTCTATTGATGCAGAGCATGTTTGTGGATATGGATGTTAGTTGTGATATGATCAATACCTGCTTTGTATATTTACCTCTTTTATAAGAGCGTTCTCATTGTACCATTTATATGATGTATTGAGATTTATTTAAAATCTCACATGTTGTAATCTGGACATATAGATATTCGATTGTATTAAGTTTTGTAAACTGGATCATTCATGACATTAAATTTGTAATTATGTTTATGATAGTGTGTTGAGTTTATTTATTAAGTTTAAGTAACGTCGTCTTGGAAACCTTATGGCAATTGTGTAAATTAAATATTTAAAAAAAATTGTTCTGTTAATTTTATTCTTTACACTTTGTTTTAACGGTAACCATGGCGGGGCGTTACAGTTGTCTCATGGTGGGTTGCTTGCATCTTAAAACCCATGGTTTTGCAACATGGAATATTACAAAATAGTATGAATGTCTTCCAATTTACACATTCCATTCTTGTGTTTTAATTTCAGTCAATTGAAAAAAAAAGTGCACAAAATAATTGTGAATGGGAAACACACTGTTGAGTTTCAGTTATTTGAATCTCCTTGTTTAAATGTAAAGGGTTGTTTCATGGTGGGTTTCTTGCTTCTTAACACCCACAATTGTGCAATGTGGAATGTTACAAAACAGTATGAATGTCTTCAAATTAACATATTTCATTCTTGTGTTTTAATTTTAGTTGATTGAAAAAAAAAGTACACAAAATAATTGTTAATGGGAAACACACTATTGGGTTTAAATTATGTGAATCTCCTTGTTTAAATAGAAAGGGTTGTCTCATGGTGGGTTGCTTGCATCTTAACACCCATGATTTTGCAACATGGAATGTTACAAAATAGTATGAATGTCTTCAAATTAATATATTCCATTCTTGTGTTTGAATTTCAGTTGATTGAAAAAAGAAGTGCACAAAATAATTTTCAATGGGAAACACACTGTTGGGTTTTAGTTATGTGAGTCTCCTTGTTTAAATGGAAAGGTTTTTCTCATGGTGGGTTGCCTGCGTCTTAGCACCCATGGTTTTGCAACATGGAATGTTACAAAATAGTATGAATGTATTCTGATTCACACATCCCATTCTTGTGTTTTAATTTCATTCAATTGAAAAAAGAAGTGCACAAAATAATTGCGAATGGGAAACACACTGTTGTGTTTCGATTATTTGAATCTCCTTGTTTAAATTTCAAGGGTTGTCTCATGGTGGGTTGTTTGCTTCTTAACACCCACAATTGTGCAATGTGGAATGTTACAAAATAGTGTGAATGTCTTTAAATTAAGACATTCCATTCTTTTGTTTTAATTTCAGTCGATTGAGAAAAAAAGTGCACAAAATAATTGTCAATGGGAAACACACTACTAGGTTTCAGTTATGTGAATCTCCTTGTTTAAATGGAAAGGGTTGTCTCATGGTGGGTTGCTTGCATCTTAACACCCACAGTTTTCCAACAAGGAATGTTACAAAACAGTATGAATTTCTTCCAATTCACGCATTCCATTCTTGTGTTTTAATTTCAATCAATTGCAAAAAGAAGTGCACAAAATAATTATGAATGGGAAACACACTGCTGGGTTTCGATTATTTGAATCTCCTTGTTTAAATTTCAAGGGTTGTCTCATGGTGGGTTGTTTGCTTCTTAACACCCACAATTGTGCAATGTGGAATGTTACAAAATAGTGTGAATGTCTTTAAATTAAGACATTCCATTCTTTTGTTTTAATTTCAGTCGATTGAGAAAAAAAGTGCACAAAATAATTGTCAATGGGAAACACACTACTAGGTTTCAGTTATGTGAATCTCCTTGTTTAAATGGAAAGGGTTGTCTCATGGTGGGTTGCTTGCATCTTAACACCCATAGTTTTCCAACAAGGAATGTTACAAAACAGTATGAATTTCTTCCAATTCACGCATTCCATTCTTGTGTTTTAATTTCAATCAATTGCAAAAAGAAGTGCATAAAATAATTGTGAATGGGGAACACACTGTTGGGTTTCAGTTATTTGAATCTCCTTGCTTAAATGTAAAGGGTTGTCTCATGGTGGGTTGCTTACTTCTTAAAACCCACGGTTGTGCAACGTGGAATGTTACAAAATAGTATCAATGTCTTCAAATTAACACATTCCATTCTTGTGTTTTAATTTTAGTCAATTGAAAACAAAAGTAAATAAAATAATTATCAATGGAAAACATATTGTTGGGTTTTAGTTATTTGAATCTCCTTATTTAAATGGAAAGGGTTGTCTCATGGTTGGTTGTTTGATTTTTAACACCCACATTTTTGAAAGATTGAATGTTACAAAACAATATGAATATCTTTCAATCCACACATTCCATTCTTGTGTTTTAATTTCAGTCGATTGAAAAAAGAAGTGCACAAAATAATTTTGAACGAGAAACACACTGCTAGGTTTCAATAATTTGAATCTCCTTGTTTAAAAGGAAAGGTTTGTCTCATGGTGGGTTGTTGGCTTCTTAACACCCACGGTTGTGCAACATGGAATGTTACAAAATAGTATAAATGTCTTCAAATTAACTCATTCCATTCTTGTGTTTCAATTTCAGTCGATTGAAGAAAGAAGTTTACAAAATAATTGTCAATAGGAAACACACTGTTGGGTTTCAGTTATGTGAATCTCCTAGTTTAAATGGAAAGGGTTGTCTCATGGTGGGTTTCTTGCATCTTAACACCCATAGTTTTGTGACATGGAATGTTACAAAATAGTATGAATGTCTTCCAATTCACACATTCCATTCTTGTACTTTAATTTTAGTTGATTGAAAAAAGAAGTGCACAAAATAATTCTCAATGGAAAAAACACTGTTGGGTTTCAATTATTTGAATCTCCTTGTTTAAATGTAAAGGGTTGTCTCATGGTGGGTTGCTTTCTTCTTAACACCCATGGTTGTGCAACATGGAATGTTACAAAACAGTATAAATTTTCTTCAAATTAACACATTCCATTCTTGTGTTGAACTTTCGAATGATTGAAAAAATCAAGTGCGAAAAATAATAGTGATTTGGAAAACAAGCTATGAATGGGAAACACACTACTGGGTTTCAGTTATTTGAATCTCCTTAAAATGTAAAGGGATGTCTCATGGTGGGTTGCTTGTTTCTTAAAGCCCACGGTTTTGCAACATGAAATGCTACAAAATTGTATGAATGTCCTCCAAATCATACATTCTATTATCGTGTTTAAATCTTGCACCATTGAAAAAAATGTTGCACAAAATAATTGCAATTGGGAAAACACAATGTTGGGTTTTAGTTATTTCAATCTCCTTATTCAAATGTAAAGGGTTGTCTTATGGCAGGTGGGTTGATTCTTAGCACCCACGGTTTTGCAACATGGAATATTACAAGATAGTATGAATGTCTTCGAAATCACAAATTCCATTGTTGTGGTTTTAATTTTTGCATGATTGTAAAAATAGTGCACAAAATATTTGTAATTTGAAAAACACAATGTTGGGTTTCAGTTATAAGTGCATTTTATTTGTACATTTGGAGTAGCTTCTTCCTTATCAGCCCTTAGGACAGTAACATCCATTTTTTGGATAGAGTTTTGAATGTATTCAATACTTGTTTGTAGCTTTGCAACTGCTCTTTGGTTAGCTTGGAGAGTGTCTTTCTCATTAGAGAATGTAGAGAGGTTTTCTGTTTGATAAGTTATTTACAAAACTTGTCTACCATTTCACACATCGCTTTCATGTCTCCAGCCAATTGTTTCTCTTTTCTTGGAAGGAAATCCTTTCCTTGTTTACACAATATGAATGTAATGAAAGGAACATCTTCAAAATATAAAAAAAGTCACAACTAGACTAGACATTGTGTTTGAACTTTCTCTAATTAATAAACTATAGGTATGTTGGAAAACACTGTGGGTTGTACTTTTGATATGTTTGCTTGCTGTAAGGTGAAGGGTGGAATTTTTTACTTTTGTGCTTGATGTTATTTTTCTAGTCATGTTTAGTTTTATGTTCATATATGTTTGACTTCATTGACTCATTTTTTTTATCACCTGATGCAATGATCATGCTTTTTTTCTTTTCACATTGTTGGTAGCCATAGAAGTAATTACATGTTATTATTCACGTTAGGCTTATAGGCTACATAAAAAGTTGCAGGTTGGACTTCCCATCCAGTTGTTCAACTTGCACTTTTTTAGTTCATGCATTGTCATGTATGCTTTTGTTGGTCATGTTAACTCACCCCATATGGAATGGTGGATATCACAACATGCCTACTCAGGTAAAACAATTGTGTACACCCCATATACTATGACATCTCATTCTTCTGTCACGTGAGGTTGTGATTTAACATGTGGTCTTTATGTTTGCTTCAAGGTTACAGTAGACACTGTGTTTTCCAACATGCATTGGTTGATATCATGGTTGATAGGAAAAGTTGCACATGTATGACTTTCTTGATTTGCTCCATTATTGATTCATGATTTTTTCAATAGATGCAAAAACATTTTTATTCTTTTGGCATTGTTGGCACCAATGGATTCACATTTATTTACATAGAAGGTTCTAAAGGGTTTTGGTTGCCCTGTAACCTTTCCTCTCCATTAACACATACACATGCACCACAACCAAGGTATCTTCCCTAGTACATCCATTCTTGGAACTATAGAATTAATTACATAGTGTTATGCACATTACACTCATACTCCACATACAAATTTGTAGGTTGAACCACTCATCATGTGGTTCAACCTTCAGTTCCTTTTTTTCATGAATTTCTAGATGTGCCTTTGTTGTACATGTTAAGACCCCCTAAATGGAAGGTTGAATATCACAACATGCCTCCTCAGGTAAGAGAGGTTTGTACACCCCATATTACCTAAAATATAAATTATTATATTTACATTCAAGGTTGTGGTCATTATGTCAGTGTGGAGGTTCATCTACACGCTGTGTTTTCCAACCTGCATTCACTTACATCATGGTTGATAGAAAATTTTACACCTTTATAACTTTCCTCATACACTCCATTACTAATTCATCTTTTTTTCAACAGATGTAAGAAACATGTTATCATTTTGGCGTTGCTCACAACAATGGATGCACTTATTCTTTTTACATACAAGGTTGTCATCAAAGGTTTTACTTGCCCTCTAACCCTTCCTCTCCTTTACCACTTACACATGTAACACAACAAATGTATATTAACATGATAATACATTTGTTGTTTCCATTGTATAATTAATTACATATTGTGATGCATGTTACACTCCTATGCCACATATGAAGTTCTACGTTGAACCACTAAACGTGTGGTTCAACCTTCACCTATTATTTCCTTAATTGATAGAAGTGTTTTTGGTCCTCATGTTAAGTCACACAAAATGGAAGGATGAATATCACAACATGCTTCCTCAGGTAAAAGAGGTTTGTACACCCCATATTCTCTAAAATCTTTGTTATATTTACATGTGGGGTTGCAGTCTTCATGTCAACGTGGAGGTTCATCTACACACTATGTTTTCCAACCTGCATTCACTTACATCATGGTTCATAGAAAATTTTACACCTTTATACCTTTCCCCATACACTCCATTACTGATTCATCTTTTTTTCAATAGATGCAAGAAACATGTTATCATTTTGGCATTGCTCGCAACAATGGATGCACTTATTCTTTTTACATACAAGGTTGCCATCAAAGGTTTTGTTTGCCCTCTAACCCTTCCTCTCCTTTAACACTTACACATGCAGCACAACCAACGTATCTTCCCACGATAATACATCTATTGTTGCTATTGTATAAGTAATTACATATTGTGATGCATGTTATACTCCTACGCCACATATGAAGTTCTAGGTTGAACCATTGATCGTGTGGTTCAACCTTCGCTTGTTTATTTCATTAATTACTAGATGTGCTTTTGCTCCTCACGTTAAGTCATGCGAAATGGAAGGCTGAATATCACAACATGCACCTCCTTAGGTAAAAGAGGTTTGTACACCCCATACTCTCTAAAATATTTGTTATATTTACTTGCGGGGTTGTGGTCTTTATGTTAGTGTGAAGGCTCATCTACACGCTATGTTTTCCAACCTGCAATCGCTTACATCATGGTTCATAGAAAATTTTGTAGTTTTATGCCTTTCCTCATACTCTCCATTACTGATTCATTTTTTTTCAATAGATGCAAGAAACATGCTATCATTTTGGCATTGCTCGCAACAATGGATGCACTTTTTTTTACTTTCTCTTCCATTCTAGGATGTCATCAAAGGTTTTGCTTGCCATTTTTTGTTGTCCTTGTCTATTTCCACCTATATGTTGAGATGGACTATCCAATTTCCAACATGCATTTGTGTTCTATTTTATGCATAGCTTGATTGAATCTATCACCTTTGATTTTCCTTGGTTGAAGTCGGCAACCTCGTATTGGTTTCACGTGGGTGACAATTATGCAAGCACATTTTATCTATTTTTAATGAATGGTTTATTTCTTTTTCTTCACACAATCCACACTAATGTTAAATATTTATCCAATTATGTCATTTCCTAGAATGGGGAGAGGTTTGAAATGGAAGAAGCAAGACGAATTGTAGGTGTAAGATGTACAAAATGGAGGCTCTCCTTTTTCCTTTTCTAATTTGGAATGGGCTGATATTTCCATCAACAAGGATAAGGTCCTTGACCTTGTTGTAGCAATTCCTCTTACGAGACTTGATCATTTCATTTGCAATGAAATTTCCATTGAAGGTTTTGAAACCAAATTTGTGTACAAGAAAACAAGAGAACCTACCACCTACTGTCCTGTTGATGACATAACTTATGGAAAAACAATTTCCTATCAAAGGTTTGTATCTTTCAACATTCATTTCTATGGTCAAATGATAGTTTACTCTCCTTGGTTCAAGATGATGAGATGATCCTTTTCTCACAGCTACTAGTGTCAATACGGTCCTCAAGACAAGAGAGGACAACCTCCACCAGAGAAGAAACCACATAAGACATTTGTACAAATGCGAGGTCATCAATACCACTTCATGGTGAAGGTTATGAATGACAAACCTAATGTTGCCTATATTATCTACAAAGAAATGTTCCACGTTGATAAAAATAGTCAATTTTTCCATGGAATTCATGACACAAGTGGAGAGAAGGGTTCTATTTTTGCCGCTAATCTATCTACAGAGTGCAAAAGCTATATTGAAAGCCTTTTGCTCATGGATGTTAGTGTCAATGCAATAATGGATAGACACATCAATGATCCTATGTTATGTGGCATGATGTTCTTCAGAGATCAATTTCTTACAAAAAGGATGTAATGAATGCCTGGCGAAAGGTGCATTCTACTCATGCATGGAAACATAAACTTGATTTGAAAAGTATCCTAAAGTGGAGTGCACAAGACTTTGACAACTTCTTCTCCTTTCAATGACTCGATGGGAACAATACACCTTTTGTTATCGAGGTTCAGACTCCATGGATGCTGGATAGGATGGTTAGCTGCTCACACAATTCAGTCATCTCAATGGATTCCAAATTTGCAACTAACAAATATGGGGTGAGGCTTTACAAGCATTGACAAATAGTTCTTCATGTTTTCAATGATCTTGTTAGTTGTAAACTTCACAATGCTCATGCTAAGTTGTTATGTCTATAGTATCCATTGTATACTATCCTTGTTTTTGATGAGCAACAGAGTGGTGTGTTGGTTGTGTGGATAGTCTCCTCACAAAACAAGATTAGAGACATCTCTGTGTGGCATTGCACGACCGTGGAAGAAGAGCCAAGCCTGACTAGAGAATCAATGCACTTTTTGACAGATGATGTGACCGTAGAAATCCAAGCCATACAATATGTGCATCCCTTTCTTAATTTGTGTACCTTTTTCATTTTCTTTTGTCTATTAGGGTTGTCTTTCAATGTCGTGTGCTTTTATGCCTCTGGCATGTCAAAAGGGCTTGGCTAAAGAATGTATATAAGTATGCAGCCAAGGAAAGGGCAATGGACATCTTCCACAGTCTTGGTGCGATCATGATGGCAATCAGTGACACCGAAGATTGTGTCACTTAGCTATTGAACTCTTTCTTTTAGGAGTTCAATGATCAACCCTGAATCTTAGAGTACTTCAATAAGACCTGGTGTGAAGGAGAAGGTCGAATTGGTGAACTTTGATAGTTTTTGTCACCTCGCAGGATTCACACCATTCAAATTCTTTTATGTCACCTCTAATACGTTGTGGTTTACTTGACTATTGGATTTTTTTTGGAAACCATGTGGGCAAAAAATTGTAGACTATTCCCACATGCCAACCAGGATACAAATGTAGCCATTGAGTCGTACCATTGTGCACTCCAAAACTCGGTGCTTGTGTGATCATTCAAAAAATGCACAAGGAGAATGGACTATTTTTATTACACACTTGTGTATAAAATGGAACCATTCTATATGAAAAAGGAAAAGTTGCAACATTATGGTTTTTTGACAAACCAAAAGTGTTTAAATATGTGATCTAGTGTGGAGTGGGCCAAGGCAATTCGGGACGATGACTGTATTCCCGATGAAACAAATCTTGTATAGTACAGGGTGAAAAGTCAAAGTAGGCCAATGCACTATGTTGTTTGAAAATTTGGGGAGCACCTTTTTGTTTGTGACTTCCCTTGGATTTTGCAGGGGAATACTTGCAAACATGTCCTCAAGGTTGTTGAATTGATGAAAAGATCATTTGTCGTTGAAGGGTTCGTCCAAGTAAGTGAATTTCAATTTGAATTGTGTTATGTTATGGGTGTCAATTGTGTTTTGATTTTTCTACTATGTAATATAGATTTCTTTTGTGTGGTCATTTCAACAAGGGAGGTGAACCAATTGATACAGGATGGATTTGAATGAGACATTGTCATAGGAGGCTATAGAGGAAAACAATCCAACTGTTCTCACCCCTATGCAAGCTCCTTCTATCACTCATGTATATGATGAACATGTGGTGACAATGTCTCTTTGGAATGACACAAATGAACTCTTGAAGAAAGTGATGCATACACTACCACAATCTCTACAACAAGTGCAATCATACGTGCAGTTTGCATGGATAGGTTTCTAGAGGACCTAAAAAAATCAAATACATTATTGTTTGAATTCATTTTAGATCCTAATGAAGGTGCAACTGGCACCATTCACATGTGTCCATGGTTTAGTGCAAGCAAGGATCGTCGTCGACATCAAACCCAGCGTATGAATCATTTTGCACAACATTCAGATCATCAAACCCCTGTGGATGACTTCTTTCCCTTGTCCGTGAACAATAGTTTGAATTTGAATGTCAATATAGAATGTTATACTTTAGGCACAACTGTTATGGATGTGGCAGAGGATACAACATTTAATACGAGTGACTATGACAAAACCCATTTCAATTTATATATTGTAATATGAAATTGTATTACAGATTTATTTTTTTCTAGTATGTGCTTGTACCACATTATAAACTTTCTAATTTCTTTTTGGGCTATATTTGTTCACTTCAACATTCTAATCTGGGGAAAGGAGTCCTCGCTGACAATTGTCTTTCGTGAGTGTAAACCCAATGGAAGGTATGGTTCAAATTTAATAGCATTGCTTACATAAGTCCAATTTTTGGTATGACATTATGCAATACCATGCTCTAAGAAGTGTATATGTTGAATCATGCATGGGAAGAAAACCATTCAATTTTTAGTTGTTCATCTTTAGAGAATACACAAGTTTTCCAATGAAAAAGGATGCATACTAGTTGGGAATTGAGGAAAGTGCATTTAATAGGGCTCAAAGTTTGTTCCTAAAGCATGGGAAGACATTTCAAACATGTTTCATTTGATGGAAGAGCATGGAAAGGTTTGGAATATAGTATTCTATTGAACCCTCATTTGTTAGAGCTTTTTTTGTGCATAAAGTAAGGGTTTAGTAGATCAACGCTTTCTTGACTATTTCCAAAAGTAGATGATACCTAAGTTTCCAGACTTGT
>VDFB02267702.1:0-29994 GCA_007258455.2 Sequoia sempervirens | reverse complement strand
AATAGGCTAGGTGCGATCTAGTGTTCCTGAAGCATTTTCTTTATCTAGAGTCATCTAGTGGGTGGATTGCCATAGTCTATTTCAAGGTTTCTTGATACCTAATAGTGTGTTAATAGTGGATTGATGGGTATGTTTAATCTCTATTTTCATTTCAATGCTTAGTCTTTTGCTATTGGTTTGGGTTGCCAGGGTGGATGGGGTGGTAGTTTACATAGGGTCATGTTACAAGTGCATAATTTTGGAATGTTTGGCTTGTTGATGACATTGGGTTTTGTCTTTGTGGGTGGTTTTCGGGTGGTTAGTAGGATTTGGATAGAAAATTGCTCTGAAATGTACTACTCTTTTATAATCAATACAAAATATTTACGTATAAAAAATATATATTAATATTTTAACTTATATATATGAATAATATAAATTATTATTATTATTATGAAGAACTTACTATTATAAAAAGTAAAATAATAATATTATTAAAACATTCATGTTTAAAATAGTATATTGTTAATGTATTAATATAATATATATATATATATTATATTATTATAGAATATATATTATATATTATAATATATCTTAATAGTTTAGGTTTATCTATAATATAGTTATATATATAATATATAATAGTAATTATGATGTATATATAAAATAATGCCATTATATAAATTGAATAGTAAAAAATAAAAATAACAACGTAAAAAAGTAATTCTTATTTTATATAAAGAAGTTAAATAATATTATTATTAAATTTTTCATGTTTATAATAATATATTGTTAATGTATTAATATAATATATATAATTATATTACAATATATCATACTATTACATTTGTCTATAATATAATTATGTATATAATAGAAAAATAATTATAATGTATATATTAAATAATGGAGTTGGCTAACTACTAGACAAAAGGCACCTATGTACATACAAAAATGCACGAAAAACATACATGGAAACATACATAACATGATGCGACGTCATAGTGCGGGGCCTGCCAGACGGGCGATTACGGAGAAAAGTGGCACTAGGAGCAAACAACTGGCGATGGTTAGGTGTGAGTTAATGGTGCTGTCAGCTGGGTTTTTCCCGCCCATGGCTGGGGGAAAAAGGCGGCCAGGTTTTCTTTCTCAGCAAGTCTCTTTTTTGTCACGCAGGAAAAGTGGAAGGGAAAGTGATGTGAGCAGAAACGGTGCTTTTCTATTTCAAGGAAGAAAGGAGAAAATATTATTTGTTTTCAGACTGCACTTTGAAAGGGAAAGTTGAAGGTCCAAGTGCACGTGGACGACAAAGACTTGCAGGAGAATACCGACGAAATCGAGGTTGTGAGCTGAAGTGTGGAGTGCACATGGAGAAGTTGGAGGAGAATACCAATGAAATTTGAGGTGAGGGGTAATTAGGTTACAAGCAGAGAGTTTTACAAGATTTTTTAATATGAAATTTTGGAAACCCAATATGAAATTATTTAAATGTATGAATGTCTTCAAAATCACACATTCCATTGTTGTGTTTAAATTTTAGTTGATTGAAAAAAAAGTGCACAAAATAAATGTGAGGTGAATACCAATGAAATTTGAAGTGAGGGGTAATTGGGTTACAGGCAGAGGGTTTTACAAGATTTTTTAATATGAAATTTGGGAAACCTAATGTGGAGTTATTTAAATGTATGAATGTGACCTTTAAATTAACACATTCCATTCTTGTGTCTCAATTTTAGTTGATTGAAAAAAAAGTGCAGAAAATAATTGTGAATGGGAAACACACTACTGGGTTTCAATTATTTGAATCTCCTTGTTTAAATGTAAAGGGTTGTCTCATGGTGGGTTGCTTGCTTCTTAATACCCATGTTTGTGCAATGTAGAATGTTACAAAACAGTATGAATGTCTTCAAATTAACACATTACATTCTTGTGTTTTAATTTCAATCAATTGAAAAAATAAGTGCACAAAATAATTGTCAATGGGAAACGCACTGCCGGGTTTTAGTTATGTGACTCTCCTTGTTTAAATGGAAAGGGTTGTCTCATGGTGGTTTGCTTGCATCTTAACACCCACGGTTTTGCAACATGGAATATTATAAAAAAGTATGAATTTCTTCTAATTCACACATTCCATTCTTGTGTTTTAATTTCAATCGATTGAAAGAAAAAGTGCACAAAAAAATTGTAAATGGGAAACACACTGCTAGATTTCAGTTATTTGAATCTCCTTGTTTAAATATAAAGGGTTGTCTCATGGTGGGTTTCTTGCTTCTTAACACCCACGGTTGTGCAATGTGGAATGTTACAAAAAAGTATGAATGTCTTCAAATTAATACATTCCATTCTTGTATTTCAATTTCAGTCGATTGAAAAAAAAGTGGACAAAATAATTGTCAATGGAAAACACACTGTTGGGTTTCAGTTATGTGAATCTCCTTGTTTAAATGGAAAGGGTTGTTGTAGTGTCCCTCCAATTTCAACATTTTGTTTAGTTTGATTCTGCTTGATAGATGTTTTAGTTTATTATGATACTATGTTGTTTCTTATTAGATATGACTTGGATACTATGTTGTTTTGTATTTCATGGATGACACATTGACATCCTGATTATCTGGATTGTGTTAGCTTGATGATATTGAGATAGAATCATACATGATATGGTTTCTTTCTTATGACTTTGCATATGGTTATCATGTTGTAATGATTGCTTATTATTTATCTTGCTCGTCTATGTCGGTGAAGAAGACAGCGTGGCATTACTCATTCGTGAGTACCCTACTACGTTGCAATTCTTACTCACGGTGTGTTTTCTAGCATAAGTATATATATGTTCTAACATTGATGTTTCCTACAGATAGGTCTGAGCATACCCTAATTCAATATAATCATGTTGTTGGAAGTATTGACAGGTCCTGTTTGAACCATCGTTCTTTTTCGAACAAGTATCTATGTGTTACCCATGTTGTTGTCCTGCTTATTCTGTCGTGTTCGTTAGTATTGTTGTGTGTTTGTGAATTAATGTTTAAAGTTTAACAAACGTCTGTTAATATATTTATAAATGTTTGTGATTTAATTTATTAAATTAAATTAAATAAGTTATTGAATTTGAAAGTGAAAGTTATTCTCTTTGCAAATGTATTTAATTAAATATATATTGTTGATTTTATTGTGTAAACTTGAATTATGAGAAAATAGATATTTTAATGGAAAGATATTTTCGACAAGATATGAATCTTGATTGATAGTTAAAGATCTGATTGGATATTTTAAAGGACAAGTTAAATTGATTGATCTATTTACAATGCAAAATGGTATGTCAGTTAAGTTTGATGATTGAAAGTTATTTGCATGAATTAATATCTTTTCGGGAGAGGGTAATTTGACATTCACGGGAAGAATTTGGAAAAACTTTGACGGCAATAGTCTTTGGAGAATTTTTGCACGGCAATTGTTTCAAAAGAATTTTTCTCTTAAGATTTTGTTTCAAGCATAAATTTCAAAGCTGGATTGATTTGAATTTCACCATCGAAGTCTAGAAAATTGATAGTGGGATTAACAAAGGTTTCAGAATTTGTTTCAGCACGATTTTCAAGATTTACCAAGTTTTCTTCTTAGATTTTCCTTCTTTGGGTTTTATTGCAAAAGAATTCTTTAGTAAGTTTTGTGGAGAAGAATTTTAGCTCCAAACCTGCACATGTAATAAGAATTCAATTAAATATATATATATATATTAAAGAAAAGAATAAAATAGAACAAGGACTTTTTGTTTATGCTATGTTTTTCCTAATATCCAGTCGTTTCTACCTTCCTGATATCATACGGCTTAGGCCTAGTCCCTATAGTCTAAGATTAAAATAACCTCTTGTATGTAGTCTGAGATGATAGTTTTAGAGTTCTAAGTTTTTATAAGTTTATTGAGTATGATCTGGGTTACTTTGTTTTAATAGATAAATATCATCGTATAGGATCCTTTGTCATACTTTTATCATTTTAAATGATCTTCTATTTCTTAATTTGTTGAAAAACGTATCCCCGGTATACAAAAAATAAGTGGTTTCTTGTGATTGTTACAATATAGATCTAATCTATTTAGAGTTCAATCTAGAAAATTCTTTTAATTCTATATTCAATGGCGTCACTTTCACTTTGTAATCCTAAGTCTGTCAATCTCTATATGCGTTCTTTATAGTTGTAGATCTTCTTGAGATTCTTTCTAAGGTTTAAGCCTTGAATGATATTCTTCCTCCTATAGACGAGTACTAATCTTGATAGCTTATGTCATTTGATTTTAATATGTTCCATTCTTTAGAACTGTGTGCAACCTTCTCCTAACCTGTTTATCTTGGATTTGTAATTTGACTTTCATTCCGGTGATGTTTTTACACCATAGATTTTCCTATTAGGGATTGTGTGCAACTTCCTTATTGCTATTGTATAATCTATCTAACATTATAGTATTGGCATAGTGAAAGACCTTATTTGGTGTTCCAGTACAAATGAAATATTTTTAATTAGTTATAAAAATAATAATTGTAGGATTGGGCGTAACCATCTGAATTATATATATTGGCTTTGTAATTGAATTTCATTTCGGTGAGTAGATCTTGATTTTATACTAAAGATTTTACTACCTAAGATTGCACATAGTCCCCTTCTCGAGATGTTTGTTGTTTATACTTTGATTTTTTTTTATCTTAAACACTTTAATAGGCATCTGAGATGTTGAATATCCTGAGAGGCATTCCATTGTTTTGTTGAAGAAGAGTATTTAGATTTCTCCTTTAAAATCTTATGCATCCTATATTATTCTTCATACATTATGTAATGTTGATCTTCAACTAAATTTTGCCATAGTTATGCCGTTTATTTTTAAATCTGTAATTAAGTTGGGCATCATAAGTCACAATTTAGCAGTTAGCACCTAAGATGAGACTCTTCTTATCTTGTTTAAACCTTTATTTTTATAGTCGACGCTGCTCAATTTATTGATAATGGCTCCTGAACTTTTCATCATTCGCTACTTGCTTTGATAATTTTTTCTTTTTGACTTCCATAATATAAATTCAATATAAGCATCAGAAACTCTTCTTTTTCTTTTAATTACTGTTCTGGAATTAACATTTAAATGTTGTTGTGTTTCGAGTGTTAGGCTGGTGTAATTTATTTCCATATATATGTGCATGCGTCCTGGATAGAACCTACAGTTGTAGTATTTGTTAGAAACTGTCTACTCTTAGCCTTAAGAAAACTCTCTCTTTGCATACATTGATCGGGGCAGTTTCTTTGGTAGATAACTATTAGTTAAGATTCTTACTAAGTGTATGTGTGAGTGAAGTGTGAGACTAAGAACGAGAAAAGAAGAAAAGATAGCAACTTAAGTTGTAAGTTATAATGCTTCTTTTATTTTCAAGGTAATTGAATTATAAAATATAAAGAATTTGTAGTGTTCTTATGTTATAATGTCAATTACATTTTAATTATTAGGTTCTTTATAGTTTTGATTTAAACATATGATTCCTTGACCGCTAAAGATACTTTTTATTTATTTATTTATTTAATAAATTGTATCGTAGGAATTGAGTGATTTTAAAAATAGAGGAGCTCTTATTATTTGTATTGAATAATAATAATAGTTATAATAGAAAATTGTAAGAGGTTCTACAATGTCAATAAATTGTTATTTTTGAACTCTTAATCTTGAAGATTAAATAAATGTATTTGATGAGATATGTACATATCATAAGTTAAGAATGAACATGTAATGTTATTGAGTTTGTTTTGTTCTTCTTAGAAACTAGGGTAATGGAAATAGTATTGATAGGTGTATTACCTAATAATTATATTGTTCAATTATGATGATCTTTAATTTGGGGTATAGCTTTACACTTTTTGTTGTTATTTTCAAAAGAGACATCTTAGAGAATTTGTTTTATAGATCAAGTGAATGATTTAAACCTCTGTGGTATCGTACTTCTACGCTTGATAGCTACCCATAGATTTTTATGTTGAGTCATGTTATAGAGAGAGTGGCTTGTGGTAGGGGCCGAAATCCTTAAGTGATTATTTGGGTAACCTATCGTAGGTGTGATAATTCAGTGAAAACCTAACTAAAGTACTAGGGGTTGGGTAGAACTAAACACTAATTCATATAATAGTTTGCTTTGCTTTCTTTCTTAATGCTCATTTAGATTGAGAAAAGGCTGAGAAGGCCTGGAATGGCTAGTTATCATCTTGTCTTCTCAAAAGATGAAGTGACTCCACATTAGTCTGCATAGGGGTCGGGAATTGGTAGAGACTGCCAGGGTAACTCATGGAGAGGGCTGGTAGTCTAGGAAGACTCACTAGGGTAACCTATCCCGACAGTGTGATGACACTCTTAGTCTATACCATGATGGTGATCCTTGTGTTCAAATTTTCTATTAGATGTGATTTGTTACTGAGATTTTATCTGTTATGATTTGATATCGTTATGTCGTGATGTGAATTGTGAACCACGTAATGTAATGTTCTATCTTCATTGTTTGTGGACCTGTCATTATCTCCTAGCACGAAGGGAGTGGACCTTCAAGTTCCACGTGGTTGGGAGGAAACCATGTTACACCTTCCTTCAATTTTCATGCTGATGATCCTATGCTTGTAGCTGGTTCTAGTTACTTTATTGTTCGTGTCTATTGATGCAGAGCATGTTTGTGGATATGGATGTTAGTTGTGATATGATCAATACCTGCTTTGTATATTTACCTCTTTTATAAGAGCGTTCTCATTGTACCATTTATATGATGTATTGAGATTTATTTAAAATCTCACATGTTGTAATCTGGACATATAGATATTCGATTGTATTAAGTTTTGTAAACTGGATCATTCATGACATTAAATTTGTAATTATGTTTATGATAGTGTGTTGAGTTTATTTATTAAGTTTAAGTAACGTCGTCTTGGAAACCTTATGGCAATTGTGTAAATTAAATATTTAAAAAAAATTGTTCTGTTAATTTTATTCTTTACACTTTGTTTTAACGGTAACCATGGCGGGGCGTTATAGTTGTCTCATGGCGGGTTGCTTGCATCTTAAAACCCATGGTTTTGCAACATGGAATATTACAAAATAGTATGAATGTCTTCCAATTTACACATTCCATTCTTGTGTTTTAATTTCAGTCAATTGAAAAAAAAAGTGCACAAAATAATTGTGAATGGGAAACACACTGTTGAGTTTCAGTTATTTGAATCTCCTTGTTTAAATGTAAAGGGTTGTTTCATGGTGGGTTTCTTGCTTCTTAACACCCACAATTGTGCAATGTGGAATGTTACAAAACAGTATGAATGTCTTCAAATTAACATATTTCATTCTTGTGTTTTAATTTCAGTTGATTGAAAAAAAAAGTACACAAAATAATTGTTAATGGGAAACACACTATTGGGTTTAAATTATGTGAATCTCCTTGTTTAAATAGAAAGGGTTGTCTCATGGTGGGTTGCTTGCATCTTAACACCCATGATTTTGCAACATGGAATGTTACAAAATAGTATGAATGTCTTCAAATTAATATATTCCATTCTTGTGTTTGAATTTCAGTTGATTGAAAAAAGAAGTGCACAAAATAATTTTCAATGGGAAACACACTGTTGGGTTTTAGTTATGTGAGTCTCCTTGTTTAAATGGAAAGGTTTTTCTCATGGTGGGTTGCCTGCGTCTTAGCACCCATGGTTTTGCAACATGGAATGTTACAAAATAGTATGAATGTATTCTGATTCACACATCCCATTCTTGTGTTTTAATTTCATTCAATTGAAAAAAGAAGTGCACAAAATAATTGCGAATGGGAAACACACTGTTGTGTTTCGATTATTTGAATCTCCTTGTTTAAATTTCAAGGGTTGTCTCATGGTGGGTTGTTTGCTTCTTAACACCCACAATTGTGCAATGTGGAATGTTACAAAATAGTGTGAATGTCTTTAAATTAAGACATTCCATTCTTTTGTTTTAATTTCAGTCGATTGAGAAAAAAAGTGCACAAAATAATTGTCAATGGGAAACACACTACTAGGTTTCAGTTATGTGAATCTCCTTGTTTAAATGGAAAGGGTTGTCTCATGGTGGGTTGCTTGCATCTTAACACCCACAGTTTTCCAACAAGGAATGTTACAAAACAGTATGAATTTCTTCCAATTCACGCATTCCATTCTTGTGTTTTAATTTCAATCAATTGCAAAAAGAAGTGCACAAAATAATTATGAATGGGAAACACACTGCTGGGTTTCGATTATTTGAATCTCCTTGTTTAAATTTCAAGGGTTGTCTCATGGTGGGTTGTTTGCTTCTTAACACCCACAATTGTGCAATGTGGAATGTTACAAAATAGTGTGAATGTCTTTAAATTAAGACATTCCATTCTTTTGTTTTAATTTCAGTCGATTGAGAAAAAAAGTGCACAAAATAATTGTCAATGGGAAACACACTACTAGGTTTCAGTTATGTGAATCTCCTTGTTTAAATGGAAAGGGTTGTCTCATGGTGGGTTGCTTGCATCTTAACACCCATAGTTTTCCAACAAGGAATGTTACAAAACAGTATGAATTTCTTCCAATTCACGCATTCCATTCTTGTGTTTTAATTTCAATCAATTGCAAAAAGAAGTGCATAAAATAATTGTGAATGGGGAACACACTGTTGGGTTTCAGTTATTTGAATCTCCTTGCTTAAATGTAAAGGGTTGTCTCATGGTGGGTTGCTTACTTCTTAAAACCCACGGTTGTGCAACGTGGAATGTTACAAAATAGTATCAATGTCTTCAAATTAACACATTCCATTCTTGTGTTTTAATTTTAGTCAATTGAAAACAAAAGTAAATAAAATAATTATCAATGGAAAACATATTGTTGGGTTTTAGTTATTTGAATCTCCTTATTTAAATGGAAAGGGTTGTCTCATGGTTGGTTGTTTGATTTTTAACACCCACATTTTTGAAACATTGAATGTTACAAAACAATATGAATATCTTTCAATCCACACATTCCATTCTTGTGTTTTAATTTCAGTTGATTGAAAAAAGAAGTGCACAAAATAATTTTGAACAGGAAACACACTGCTAGGTTTCAATAATTTGAATCTCCTTGTTTAAAAGGAAAGGGTTGTCTCATGGTGGGTTGTTGGCTTCTTAACACCCATGGTTGTGCAACATGGAATGTTACAAAATAGTATAAATGTCTTCAAATTAACACATTCCATTCTTGTGTTTCAATTTTAGTCGATTGAAGAAAGAAGTTTACAAAATAATTGTCAATAGGAAACACACTGTTGGGTTTCAGTTATGTGAATCTCCTAGTTTAAATGGAAAGGGTTGTCTCATGGTGGGTTTCTTGCATCTTAACACCCATAGTTTTGTGACATGGAATGTTACAAAATAGTATGAATGTCTTCCAATTCACACATTCCATTCTTGTACTTTAATTTTAGTTGATTGAAAATAGAAGTGCACAAAATAATTCTCAATGGAAAAAACACTGTTGGGTTTCAATTATTTGAATCTCCTTGTTTAAATGTAAAGGGTTGTCTCATGGTGGGTTGCTTTCTTCTTAACACCCATGGTTGTGCAACATGGAATGTTACAAAACAGTATAAATTTTCTTCAAATTAACACATTCCATTCTTGTGTTGAACTTTCGGATGATTGAAAAAATCAAGTGTGAAAAATAATAGTGATTTGGAAAACAAGCTGTGAATGGGAAACACACTACTGGGTTTTAGTTATTTGAATCTCCTTAAAATGTAAAGGGATGTCTCATGGTGGGTTGCTTGTTTCTTAAAGCCCACGGTTTTGCAACATGAAATGCTACAAAATTGTATGAATGTCCTCCAAATCATACATTCTATTATCGTGTTTAAATCTTGCACCATTGAAAAAAATGTTGCACAAAATAATTGCAATTGGGAAAACACAATGTTGGGTTTTAGTTATTTCAATCTCCTTATTCAAATGTAAAGGGTTGTCTTATGGCAGGTGGGTTGATTCTTAGCACCCACGGTTTTGCAACATGGAATATTACAAGATAGTATGAATGTCTTCGAAATCACAAATTCCATTGTTGTGGTTTTAATTTTTGCATGATTGTAAAAATAGTGCACAAAATATTTGTAATTGAAAAACACAATGTTGGGTTTCAGTTATAAGTGCATTTTATTTGTACATTTGGAGTAGCTTCTTCCTTATCAGCCCTTAGGACAGTAACATCCATTTTTTGGATAGAGTTTTGAATGTATTCAATACTTGTTTGTAGCTTTGCAACTGCTCTTTGGTTAGCTTGGAGAGTGTCTTTCTCATTAGAGAATGTAGAGAGGTTTTCTGTTTGATAAGTTATTTACAAAACTTGTCTACCATTTCACACATCGCTTTCATGTCTCCAGCCAATTGTTTCTCTTTTCTTGGAAGGAAATCCTTTCCTTGTTTACACAATATGAATGTAATGAAAGGAACATCTTCAAAATATAAAACAAGTCACAACTAGACTAGACATTGTGTTTGAACTTTCTCTAATTAATAAACTATAGGTATGTTGGAAAACACTGTGGGTTGTACTTTTGATATGTTTGCTTGCTGTAAGGTGAAGGGTGGAATTTTTTACTTTTGTGCTTGATGTTATTTTTCTAGTCATGTTTAGTTTTATGTTCATATATGTTTGACTTCATTGACTCATTTTTTTATCACCTGATGCAATGATCATGCTTTTTTCTTTTCACATTGTTGGTAGCCATAGAAGTAATTACATGTTATTATTCACGTTAGGCTTATAGGCTACATAAAAAGTTGCAGGTTGGACTTCCCATCCAGTTGTTCAACTTGCACTTTTTTAGTTCATGCATTGTCATGTAT
Organism: Sequoia sempervirens; assembly: GCA_007258455.2. NCBI lineage: Eukaryota > Viridiplantae > Streptophyta > Pinopsida > Cupressales > Cupressaceae > Sequoia > Sequoia sempervirens. The sequence goes on along the minus strand of VDFB02267702.1, from coordinate 19,138 downwards.
GCTTTTGTTGGTCATGTTAACTCACCCCATATGGAATGGTCGATATCACAACATGCCTACTCAGGTAAAACAGATGTGTACACCCCATATACTATGACATCTCATTCTTCTGTCACGTGAGGTTGTGATTTAACATGTGGTCTTTATGTTTGCTTCAAGGTTACAGTAGACACTGTGTTTTCCAACATGCATTGGTTGATATCATGGTTGATAGGAAAAGTTGCACATGTATGACTTTCTTGATTTGCTCCATTATTGATTCATGATTTTTTCAATAGATGCAAAAACATTTTTATTCTTTTGGCATTGTTGGCACCAATGGATTCACATTTATTTACATAGAAGGTTCTAAAGGGTTTTGGTTGCCCTGTAACCTTTCCTCTCCATTAACACATACACATGCACCACAACCAAGGTATCTTCCCTAGTACATCCATTCTTGGAACTATAGAATTAATTACATAGTGTTATGCACATTACACTCATACTCCACATACAAATTTGTAGGTTGAACCACTCATCATGTGGTTCAACCTTCAGTTCCTTTTTTTCATGAATTTCTAGATGTGCCTTTGTTGTACATGTTAAGACCCCCTAAATGGAAGGTTGAATATCACAACATGCCTCCTCAGGTAAGAGAGGTTTGTACACCCCATATTACCTAAAATATAAATTATTATATTTACATTCAAGGTTGTGGTCATTATGTCAGTGTGGAGGTTCATCTACACGCTGTGTTTTCCAACCTGCATTCACTTACATCATGGTTGATAGAAAATTTTACACCTTTATAACTTTCCTCATACACTCCATTACTAATTCATCTTTTTTTCAACAGATGTAAGAAACATGTTATCATTTTGGCGTTGCTCACAACAATGGATGCACTTATTCTTTTTACATACAAGGTTGTCATCAAAGGTTTTACTTGCCCTCTAACCCTTCCTCTCCTTTACCACTTACACATGTAACACAACAAATGTATATTAACATGATAATACATTTGTTGTTTCCATTGTATAATTCATTACATATTGTGATGCATGTTACACTCCTATGCCACATATGAAGTTCTACGTTGAACCACTAAACGTGTGGTTCAACCTTCACCTATCTATTTCCTTAATTGATAGAAGTGTTTTTGGTCCTCATGTTAAGTCACACAAAATGGAAGGATGAATATCACAACATGCTTCCTCAGGTAAAAGAGGTTTGTACACCCCATATTCTCTAAAATCTTTGTTATATTTACATGTGGGGTTGCAGTCTTCATGTCAACGTGGAGGTTCATCTACACACTATGTTTTCCAACCTGTATTCACTTACATCATGGTTCATAGAAAATTTTACACCTTTATACCTTTCCCCATACACTCCATTACTGATTCATCTTTTTTTCAATAGATGCAAGAAACATGTTATCATTTTGGCATTGCTCGCAACAATGGATGCACTTATTCTTTTTACATACAAGGTTGCCATCAAAGGTTTTGTTTGCCCTCTAACCCTTCCTCTCCTTTAACACTTACACATGCAGCACAACCAACGTATCTTCCCACGATAATACATCTATTGTTGCTATTGTATAAGTAATTACATATTGTGATGCATGTTATACTCCTACGCCACATATGAAGTTCTAGGTTGAACCATTGATCGTGTTTTTCAACCTTCGCTTGTTTATTTCATTAATTACTAGATGTGCTTTTGCTCCTCACGTTAAGTCATGCGAAATGGAAGGCTGAATATCACAACATGCACCTCCTTAGGTAAAAGAGGTTTGTACACCCCATACTCTCTAAAATATTTGTTATATTTACTTGCGGGGTTGTGGTCTTTATGTTAGTGTGAAGGCTCATCTACACGCTATGTTTTCCAACCTACAATCACTTACATCATGGTTAATAGAAAATTTTGTAGTTTTATGCCTTTCCTCATACTCTCCATTACTGATTCATTTTTTTTCAATAGATGCAAGAAACATGCTATCATTTTGGCATTGCTCGCAACAATGGATGCACTTTTTTTTACTTTCTCTTCCATTCTAGGATGTCATCAAAGGTTTTGCTTGCCATTTTTTGTTGTCCTTGTCTATTTCCACCTATATGTTGAGATGGACTATCCAATTTCCAACATGCATTTGTGTTCTATTTTATGCATAGCTTGATTGAATCTATCACCTTTGATTTTCCTTGGTTGAAGTCGGCAACCTCGTATTGGTTTCACGTGGGTGACAATTATGCAAGCACATTTTATCTATTTTTAATGAATGGTTTATTTCTTTTTCTTCACACAATCCACACTAATGTTAAATATTTATCCAATTATGTCATTTCCTAGAATGGGGAGAGGTTTGAAATGGAAGAAGCAAGACGAATTGTAGGTGTAAGATGTACAAAATGGAGGCTCTCCTTTTTCCTTTTCTAATTTGGAATGGGCTGATATTTCCATCAACAAGGATAAGGTCCTTGACCTTGTTGTAGCAATTCCTCTTACGAGACTTGATCATTTCATTTGCAATGAAATTTCCATTGAAGGTTTTGAAACCAAATTTGTGTACAAGAAAACAAGAGAACCTACCACCTACTGTCCTGTTGATGACATAACTTATGGAAAAACAATTTCCTATCAAAGGTTTGTATCTTTCAACATTCATTTCTATGGTCAAATGATAGTTTACTCTCCTTGGTTCAAGATGATGAGATGATCCTTTTCTCACAGCTACTAGTGTCAATACGGTCCTCAAGACAAGAGAGGACAACCTCCACCAGAGAAGAAACCACATAAGACATTTGTACAAATGCGAGGTCATCAATACCACTTCATGGTGAAGGTTATGAATGACAAACCTAATGTTGCCTATATTATCTACAAAGAAATGTTCCACGTTGATAAAAATAGTCAATTTTTCCATGGAATTCATGACACAAGTGGAGAGAAGGGTTCTATTTTTGCCGCTAATCTATCTACAGAGTGCAAAAGCTATATTGAAAGCCTTTTGCTCATGGATGTTAGTGTCAATGCAATAATGGATAGACACATCAATGATCCTATGTTATGTGGCATGATGTTCTTCAGAGATCAATTTCTTACAAAAAGGATGTAATGAATGCCTGGCGAAAGGTGCATTCTACTCATGCATGGAAACATAAACTTGATTTGAAAAGTATCCTAAAGTGGAGTGCACAAGACTTTGACAACTTCTTCTCCTTTCAATGACTCGATGGGAACAATACACCTTTTGTTATCGAGGTTCAGACTCCATGGATGCTGGATAGGATGGTTAGCTGCTCACACAATTCAGTCATCTCAATGGATTCCAAATTTGCAACTAACAAATATGGGGTGAGGCTTTACAAGCATTGACAAATAGTTCTTCATGTTTTCAATGATCTTGTTAGTTGTAAACTTCACAATGCTCATGCTAAGTTGTTATGTCTATAGTATCCATTGTATACTATCCTTGTTTTTGATGAGCAACAGAGTGGTGTGTTGGTTGTGTGGATAGTCTCCTCACAAAACAAGATTAGAGACATCTCTGTGTGGCATTGCACGACCGTGGAAGAAGAGCCAAGCCTGACTAGAGAATCAATGCACTTTTTGACAGATGATGTGACCGTAGAAATCCAAGCCATACAATATGTGCATCCCTTTCTTAATTTGTGTACCTTTTTCATTTTCTTTTGTCTATTAGGGTTGTCTTTCAATGTCGTGTGCTTTTATGCCTCTGGCATGTCAAAAGGGCTTGGCTAAAGAATGTATATAAGTATGCAGCCAAGGAAAGGGCAATGGACATCTTCCACAGTCTTGGTGCGATCATGATGGCAATCAGTGACACCGAAGATTGTGTCACTTAGCTATTGAACTCTTTCTTTTAGGAGTTCAATGATCAACCCTGAATCTTAGAGTACTTCAATAAGACCTGGTGTGAAGGAGAAGGTCGAATTGGTGAACTTTGATAGTTTTTGTCACCTCGCAGGATTCACACCATTCAAATTCTTTTATGTCACCTCTAATACGTTGTGGTTTACTTGACTATTGGATTTTTTTTGGAAACCATGTGGGCAAAAAATTGTAGACTATTCCCACATGCCAACCAGGATACAAATGTAGCCATTGAGTCGTACCATTGTGCACTCCAAAACTCGGTGCTTGTGTGATCATTCAAAAAATGCACAAGGAGAATGGACTATTTTTATTACACACTTGTGTATAAAATGGAACCATTCTATATGAAAAAGGAAAAGTTGCAACATTATGGTTTTTTGACAAACCAAAAGTGTTTAAATATGTGATCTAGTGTGGAGTGGGCCAAGGCAATTCGGGACGATGACTGTATTCCCGATGAAACAAATCTTGTATAGTACAGGGTGAAAAGTCAAAGTAGGCCAATGCACTATGTTGTTTGAAAATTTGGGGAGCACCTTTTTGTTTGTGACTTCCCTTGGATTTTGCAGGGGAATACTTGCAAACATGTCCTCAAGGTTGTTGAATTGATGAAAAGATCATTTGTCGTTGAAGGGTTCGTCCAAGTAAGTGAATTTCAATTTGAATTGTGTTATGTTATGGGTGTCAATTGTGTTTTGATTTTTCTACTATGTAATATAGATTTCTTTTGTGTGGTCATTTCAACAAGGGAGGTGAACCAATTGATACAGGGATGGATTTGAATGAGACATTGTCATAGGAGGCTATAGAGGAAAACAATCCAACTGTTCTCACCCCTATGCAAGCTCCTTCTATCACTCATGTATATGATGAACATGTGGTGACAATGTCTCTTTGGAATGACACAAATGAACTCTTGAAGAAAGTGATGCATACACTATCACAATCTCTACAACAAGTGCAATCATACGTGCAGTTTGCATGGATAGGTTTCTAGAGGACCTAAAAAAATCAAATACATTATTGTTTGAATTCATTTTAGATCCTAATGAAGGTGCAACTGGCACCATTCACATGTGTCCATGGTTTAGTGCAAGCAAGGATCGTCGTCGACATCAAACCCAGCGTATGAATCATTTTGCACAACATTCAGATCATCAAACCCCTGTGGATGACTTCTTTCCCTTGTCCATGAACAATAGTTTGAATTTGAATGTCAATATGGAATGTTAGACTTCAGGCACAACTGTTATGGATGTGGCAGAGGATACAACATTTAATACGAGTGACTATGACAAAACCCATTTCAATTTATATATTGTAATACGAAATTGTATTATAGATTTATTTTTTTCTAGTATGTGCTTGTACCACATTATAAACTTTCTAATTTCTTTTTGGGCTATATTTGTTCACTTCAACATTCTAATCTGGGGAAAGGAGTCCTCGTTGACAACTGTCTTTCGTGAGTGTAAACCCAATGGAAGGTATGGTTCAAATTTAATAACTTTGCTTACATAAGTCCAATTTTTGGTATGACATTATGCAATACCATGCTCTAAGAAGTGTATATGTTGAATCATGCATGGGAAGAAAACCATTCAATTTTTAGTTGTTCATCTTTAGAGAATACACAAGTTTTCCAATGAAAAAGGATGCATACTAGTTGGGAATTGAGGAAAGTGCATTTAATAGGGCTCAAAGTTTGTTCCTAAAGCATGGGAAGACATTTCAAACATGTTTCATTTGATGGAAGAGCATGGAAAGGTTTGGAATATAGTATTCTATTAAACCCTCATTTGTTAGAGCTTTTTTTGTGCATAAAGTAAGGGTTTAGTAGATCAACGCTTTCTTGACTATTCCCAAAAGTAGATGATACCTGTAATACCCCCATGCTACTGACACTTTTGCTACTATTTGTTACTCTTGTGTGTGAGCTTGATACTAGTTGTAATGGTGATTAGTTCATCGTCTTGGTGTGTGAGGATGCCCCCCTGTATTAGGGAATCTTAATTTTCTTTTGTTTACCGGCTTCCAGGAGTAAGCCAATTTTATGGGAGGGAGGATGTAATACCCCTCCTCTTACTGTTTGGATTTATTAATTTATATGCTTTAACTTGATACGTTGTTACTATGATGATACTATTATGGTTTGATTTGGTTGGTTTGAAGTTTGATGATGTTATTCCTTTAGTGGACATGATCATTTGATATGACATTATTAGTATGATTTATGTTACTTTGTGTGTTGATTGGATTATTATGTAATTCAAATAGTTGTTCATTAATGTTTATATGTCAATGTGATGACTCTAAAGTGATGTTATTTAATTCAGTATTATTTTATAATGCGATGGTGAATAATTAGTTATGATGCAGTAGTTAAGTAATCACATTATCTTATGATCAATTTGAGTAGAAATGTTAGTTCGTCATTGATATTGTAATTGTTAGAATAAGGTAGGTGAGAGGACAGTGTAGCATCACTCGTTCACAAGTGCCCTGCTACACTGCAATTCCTTCTCATTATAGGATGTTTGATTATATATATATATATGTGTGTGTGTGTGCTACTTGACGTTTATTTGGATGTAGGATTGCAGGAATAAGTCTCGATTCCACCTGCTTCAGCAGGACAGGGCGAGCAATAAATTAACACAATGGGTAAAAATGTTGAAAAAGGGAGTAGGTTTGGAAGTGTCCCCATCCCAAGTCCGTCATTTGTTGTGAGTCGTGTCTTGACTGAGGTTTTGTCCTTGTCGTTGTGTAGTTAATTGTTGAGTTTTATTTAATTTATGGTTAGTGTGTAATTAATTAATCTTATGTTATAAGATAATTAATTAAAGTTGTTTTGTTGTTTTGATTTAATTGTGAGTTAGTAAATAGTTAAATTTAAATATAGTGTAATTAAAAAGTATTTAATTAATTAAAGTGTAGGAAATTAAATTAAATAAATATTGTTGAAGATAATTAAATATTATCTTTTTTATTAATAATAAATTAGAAAAATCATGTGAGGATAATATCTTAATTAAATAAATTATTTTAATTAAAATTGTAGATAAGTGTGCTTTTAAAAGCTAGAAAAAGGACCAATAAGAGAGAGGCTTTTTGAGAAAAGAAAGCAGAAGAGCTTTATTGATCTTTATTTTGATTTATTATTTTTTTATGGGGGGATGATTTCACACACAGAAGTTTTTTTTGCTCTGTTGTTTTGGGATCTAAAAATAAATAAAAATAAAAAGGAAAGATAGTTTTTGGTTGGTGTTTTTCTGGGTAAGAATTTAGTGTGGTTTTGGAAGAAAAGATAGATACAGAAGAATGTTGAAGGACGAAGATCGAGAAATGAGCTAAAGACAGGAATTTGGAAAAGAAGCTGTAGAGGGGTTCCACGTTTGAAAGAAGATTATTGTGCTGGATTCTTCACCAAACGAAGGACTCCAGGTTTTCTTCTATTAATTATTATCATTTATGTTGTTCTTTGAAACAATATATGTTTGTTGTGTTTGAGAAATTTATTGAAAGAGGTCCTGTGATTTGAAACTTTGTTGTATTAAAACCCTTGGATCTTCTGTAGAAAATTTTAGTAAAACCCTTTCAAGATTCTTTAGTTTAGTAGTGAAAATTATTATTTTCTTTGAAATAAAAATTGTTTTTGATTGAAGGTTGAATTTGCATGTTAGATCTGTATTGGTTTATTGAAAATTTGTTATTATATTGTTGTTCTAAATCTTTGGATTAAATACATAGTTATTTGTACATTTATACAAAATTAATATACAGATATTATTATTTGACTGAATCTTTGGAATGAATATGTTATAAATTGTATGTACTTCAATAATTCTGTTTATTTATATATTAAATTAAATATAATAAATTTATTGCATGTTATATTCATGTTCTTCTGTATTATCATGTGAAGTAGGATTAATATAAATTATGCTTTAAATATATATATATATATATATATATATATATATATAAATATATATATATATATATATATATTTCTTGTTTTCCCTATTGGAAAATAAATAAATAATAGTATAAACAGCACTTTGAAATTCGTGTGGATTCTTTGTTTGCTTATAAAATAAAATAAAAAGTTACAGATTGTGAGTTCGAATTTCGAAATGATATTTTGAATAAAATATGATATATAAATTTATAAAAAAAAAGATTGTTTAAAATTCTGTGTTTTTTTTTTAAACTGAATTGAAAATAGATATATATATATATTTAAAGCATAATTTATATTAATCCTACTTCACATGATAATACAGAAGAACATGAATATAACATGCAATAAATTTATTATGTTTAATTTCATATATAAATAAACAGAATTATTTAAGTACATACAATTTATAACATATTCATTCCAAAGATTCAGTCAAATAATAATATTTGTATATTAATTTTGTATAAATGTACAAATAACTATGTATTTAATCCAAAGATTTAGAACAACAATATAATAATAGATTTTCAATAAACCAATACAGATCTAACATGCAAATTCAACCTTCAATCAAAAACAATTTTTATTTCAAAGAAAATAATAATTTTCACTACTAAACTAAAGAATCTCGAAAGGGTTTTACTAAAATTTTCTACAGAAGATCCAAGGGTTTTAATACAACAAAGTTTCAAATCACAGGACCTCTTTCAATAAATTTCTCAAACACAACAAACAGATATTGTTTCAAAGAACAACAGAAATGATAATAATTAACAGAAGAAAACCTAGAGTCCTTCGTTTGGTGGAAAATCCAGCACAATAATCTTCTTTCAAACGTGGAACCCCTCTACAGCTTCTTTTCCAAATTCCTGTCTTTAGCTCATTTCTCGATCTTCGTCCTTCAACGTTCTTCTGTATCTATCTTTTCTTCCAAAACCACACTAAATTCTTACCCAGAAAAACACCAACCAAAAACTATCTTTCCTTTTTATTTTTATTTTTTTTTAGATCCCAAAACAATAGAGCAAAAAAAACTTTTGTGTGTGAAATCATCCCCCCATAAAAAAATAATAAATCAAAATAAAGATCTATAAAGCTCTTCTGATTTCTTTTCTCAAAAAGCCTCTCTTATTGGTCCTTTTTCCAGCTTTTAAAAGCACACTTATCTACAATTTTAATTAAAATAATTTATTTAATTAAGATATTATCCTCACATGATTTTTCTAATTTATTATTAATAAAAAAGATAATATTTAATTATCTTCAACAATATTTATTTAATTTAATTTCCTACACTTTAATTAATTAAATACTTTTTAATTACAATATATTTAAATTTAACTATTTACTAACTCACAGTTAAATCAAAACAACAAAACAACTTTAATTAATTATCTTATAACATAAGATTAATTAATTACACACTAACCATAAATTAAATAAAACTCAACAATTAACTACACAACGACAAGGACAAAACTTCAGTCAAGACACAACGACTCACAACAAACGACGGACTTGGGACGGGGACACTTCCAAACCTACTCCCTTTTTCAACATTTTTACCCATTGGGTTAATTTATTGCTCGCCCTGTCCTGCTGAAGCAGGTGGAATCGAGACTTATTCCTGCAATCCTGCATCCAAATAAACGTCAAGTAGCACACACACACACACACACACATATATATAATCAAACATCCTATCATGAGAAGGAATTGCAGTGTAGCAGGGCACTCGTGAATGAGTGATGCTACACTGTCCTCTCACCTACCTTATTCTAACAGTTACAATATCAATGACGAACTAACATTTCTACCCAAATTGATCATAAGATAATGTGATTACTTAACTACTGTATCATAACTAATTATTCACCATCACATTATAAAATAATATTGAATTAAATAACATCACTTTAGAGTCATCACATTGACATATAAACATTAATGAACAACTATTTGAATTACACAATAATCCAATCAACACACAGAGTAACATAAATCATATTAATAATGTCATATCAAATGATCATGTCCACTAAAGGAATAACATCATCAAACTTCAAACCAACCAAATCAAACCATAATAGTATCATCATAGTAATAACGTATCAAGTTAAAGCATATAAATTAATAAATCCAAATAGTAAGAGGAGGGGTATTACAATACCTAAGTTTCCAGACTTGTTAAAGGACTATTTGAATTCGTTAGGTGTTTTGATGAGGCAACATTATGTAGAAGTTGTCAAAACCAACTTCAGAGTCCAAGAACACCTGCATGCAAAGAGATACCTGTCACATGGAAGAGAATGGAGAAAAAAACAAGAGAGGGTTTGAACCTCTGTAATATGAGAGATATATTATCAGAACAATAGAATGAAATATTTACAAAGATCAATCCTTAAAAAGAGATCAAGCAAAACCTAAAAAGTAACCCTAATAGGTAGACATTTAATAATTAATATAATTATTAAATGTCACAATATGCATCTAAAGTGAAATCTTAAGAGAGGAATAAAGGTAACTTAATTAATATAATTAAGTTAAAACCTTTACTCTAACACATTAACTAGTTACCAAAATTAGCACATCCACAATTACTTTTCAAAGATACGGTTCCCAACACACTTTTTCACTAAACCCTCATTTTGAGCCATTTTCATGAGGTTTTTATGGAATTAAATATCCCCAAGCTTCCCAAACTCTAAACGCTCTTCAAACATGACAAATTAAGCTTGCAAAAACTTAATCTTACCTTCAACTTTGTTGCCTCTAGGTTTGATAGACATTCCTTGACTAAAAGTGAGGTTTTAGGTTGGGTTTCATCAAAAAAGGTGAGGACAGCGATATCCCTTTTTCTTTTAAGCATGTACAAGCCTCAATGAAGGTGTTTGACTTGGTTTGAAGGTTTGAGAAAGAGTGGAATATAGTTTTCCAAGTTACACTCATGTGAATGGCTTCAAAGAAGGGTTTCCTAAATAAGCGTTTGGGGAAGACAGTCTCTGCAAACCAAGGGTGGATTTGGTGGTTAAGAGTTTTAGATAGTTAAGTTTGCAAATTTGACTTTGCTGAACTACAATGAAAAACATTATTTTCTTACAGCATGCATAAAATAAAAAGTGACTGATAATGCAGTCTGTTTTCCATCCTGCAACTATGATGTGCATTTTGTGTTCCTAACGTATGAACAAATATTGAAATGGATTGTTTTGTTGAAGGTAAGGGTTGTCATAAAAGAAGAAGGTGAACTTCAAAACATTGTTCTCTTATAGTCTGCTTAAAAGAAGTTAGTCACCTCCTAATGTGTTTTCCATTATCCAATTGTTATGCGCTTTTTCTGATCGAAACATATGAAGACATATTGAAATGGAATGTTTGTTGAAAGTAAGGGTTATCAACTATCAAGAAGGTGAACTTCATAACATTGTTCTCTTAAAGTTTGCATAAAATCAACAGTGTCTCACAACCTAGTGTTTTTTCCACATTTGAAATTGTTATGTGCATTTTCTGTTCAAAACATATGAAGAGATAGTCAAAAGGAATGTTTAGTGAAAGTAAGGTTGTCATGTATCAACATACTATTTTTAGTTATGAAATGGGAAGCAATGCTTTTAGTTAGAAAGATACATAGGTGCAACAAATATAATTAGCGATATGAATAAAAGCTACAAAAATATTTTTTCTACAATTCATTACTTCGACTCATCTTATTGCAACAAATAGAATGCTGACATTATTTTCCACGTTGGAAAAGACACTTTTTGTACATAATGTGTGTGTTTCTAATTAGATAATGTTGTTATATGTGCTAAAATTTTTGTTGTCTTTCCTTTCAGGCATTGTTCTTCTTGTTGTTCAACTCATGCGTTGCCATATGCCCATTCGAGATACTACACGTGCTACCTCATTCAATTCCAAAGAATAGGTACAATCTCTTCACTGATAACATTATCTCACTACTACATATAGGGGAAGTTTAAGACATTAATTTAAGACAAAATATTTTTAATTTTTTAATTGTCTTAAATTAAGACATTATTTTTTTTAAAAATAAAATTTTCTATTTCCCTATCCTCATTCATTTTCCCTCTTCTTTTCTGTGGATCCTTTTTATGCAATCCCATGACCAGGAGCTTCTTCCTCATGCCTTGCACATTGAAAGAGTGCTTTATTAAATATCTCAAGTTTCCACAATCCATCAAGTGGTGCAATAAGATTTCTGGATTTGATTGTGTTTTAGTTTTTCACATCAACGTTTCGAATAATACTACATGATCCATCATCAAGATGAAAGAGAGCTGGAGGAGAAAATGGATTGTTGCAGACCAAACACTAGTACATTTGACTGCAAAATACGATGAAACTGTCTGACAAAATATGTAAAATTCGATGTTCGTCGGGTGCTTGTAAAATTTGATGTGTAATTTCCAATTTTTTAGAAAGTTTATCCCCGATGCTCGTCGAAATATCGACAAACCTGATGTTCGTCGAAATTTCAGCTATTATTTTCGTTGAATGTTCGACAAACATGAAAAATTAAAAAAATCAAATTGTGGCCGACATAAAGAAAAGTGAGTTCACGCCTGATTTATTGCGACAGTGTTTTTCTCTACTTGAGACAGTTTGTGGAGAACTAAGGACAATTTTCTTGGAAAAAATCAGAAAAAATTCAAGAAGATATCACCAGGTTGAGGGTAATCATTGTCTTTTTGCAGAATTCAGTTGTGAAGTCAGATTTGTAGTTCCAGGTTTGAAAATCATATTTTAAAGCAACATCTCATCATATTTCATTTGTAGAGGTTAAGGGTTTTGAGAATTTCATGTCCAGATTTTGTTGTGTGGAATCACCATAAGATCACAATGGAGGAATAGATTCTTGTGAATTTAATTATGTGATCCATAACTGTATTGGTCATGTGGCACAGTTGTGCTATAAAAAATACAGGATGCATTCATGTGTGAACCAAGTTTAATGTGGCTATGTTGTGATAGAAATGGAGGCACTCATATAATGTAGTTAATTCAGGTTGTATAATGTAGGTGTCAATAATCATCATTGGGTGCATTCAGGTTGTCTCAAGTTTAAAAGGATAGGATGTAATTATAGCATAATCGAAGAGTGATTACCTCTTGCTGCAATAAATAGCCTATAACTCTGGTTGATATGCAGAGTGGTTGTGTTATATCAATTATGTAGAGCATTCAAGCACAACCCATGTTTAATGGGTTGTTCTAAAGAGTGATCAAGATTTTCTAAACCTTATGAATGTTACTTGACATATATTTGCCTAATCTAAAATTCCTTCAGAAGCTTTTGAAGTATCAATGTATCCTATATAGGGTTTAGAATGATTTCTTTTAATTAAAAAAATAAATAAATGATGTATTTCCCTGTAATTAGATAATGTGGAGATCTCCTAAATCTGCCCCAGCACACTATCCTCTTTAGCACTATATTCATTACTCCAGTTACTAGGGTTTTGCATGTGACATCTTTAATATCTTCATGACCATGGCTTTTAAATAGATCCCAGTCTTTGCTTTAATCCTTTTCATGGTAACCCTTGAGTTCCATAATCCACCTTTAATCTCTTCTAAGAACGCTGTCTTAAGCTAGACTGGATAGTATGCATATAAAGGAAGTCCTTCATACTTTCCATTGTTCCAAACCACCACTCATTGCCTTGCTGAAAATGTTGCCTCCATAAGCACAATAGCATGTTTTAAAATCATGGTTGCCAGTGATTGACCATTAAGCTCACCACTTTCATCATGAAGATACAATAAAATTTTTGTCTTCAAACCCAAGGCATTATGGAAGATAACATTGTGAATTATTTGTTGTGTACGATTCAATTTTCTTGCACATTTACTGCTTTGCTAACTTCCTTTGAGACTGGGTATTGCACCCTCAGCTGCAATCTCAAACAGCTCAATCACTATCACTTGAAGATTCCTTTCATGAGCATCCTTCTATAAAATCAAACTATGCCCTATAGACTGCCTACTTACTACAAGGGACTCATTGTTTCATGGTATTGTAGTTCTTAAGATCCTTCAACCTTATTGACACTACTTCACATTCCACAAGGTATTATTCACTATTCTCCCATCTTTGATGAGTCTCAAAACACTGCTCAAACATGCAATCCACTACCTCCATTATATAATATTAATGGCTAAGAAGAAACATTGAACCTATGATTACCACTGTTACTTCATTTGGACAGTCATTCCCTGATTGCATTTGCCTTGTCTAACACTACCAAAAACATTTGAAAAACCCTTAAGGTCAGCAAGGGGGTAAGGAAACTCACTGCTAAAATCTCCACTTTACTATGCAAGGTTTGAGCTTTATTATCTTGTCACTGCTCAGCCTCTTTTTTACTGTCACATCTCAAGTGACTATCATTCTTCTTACCGTAGATTGCATTTACAAATGTCACTAAGCCACATAGTGTGCTTGTTATTGGCTACAATCTTTAGATTGCAAGATTTTGTTATTACTCACATTATCTCAATCTTTCCGTATTGCAACCTCACTAATCCGCTATAGTTATTGTTTTATGTTTCTACTGAGGTCTGGGTTTGTACCCTAATCCATGCTCTTACCAATGCTTCTTGTTTTATTAGGGCTCTCTCAATGTTGAGGGTCGTAGGGATAAGCTCGTCATAAGAAGTGGCACATTGCATCTTTCACTAAAAGGATAAATCCGTATTGACATTAGCAATGATGATTATGACTTGTTGCTCCTTAGGAATGGATCACCGGTTCTTACTAGCTCTCGCTACCTCCATCATTGTAGGAATTTTGTGATCATGTTCAATATTCTTATTTTAGGAGTCTTAACGGTTGGAAATCATAGTAAAATAAGAATTTAATAAGTTTTGGAATTAGCATTGTAAAGTGTTTTTTGGGGTCATTAACTTCAGACTGTCTTCTCTTTTGCAGGGGTGGTTGCATGCTAAATTTTTTTGGTGTAAAATATTGGAATTATTAGACTATGTTACCTGTCTATGAATAAAAATTATTGGAGTGTGAGTTTGATATTTTTTGAAGATCGAAATAGTCAAGCTTGGCAAAGAAAAATCATGTCAGATACTATTAGTCCAGAACAAAATGAAGAGACACTGATTTGCGGGCTAGGATTGAAAAAGAAAGGGTGATGGAAATGTTATTGCTTTGCAACAATTCGTATAGCTGTTGATCTAGACTTACTTTTAATCACAATAGCTGAGAAACATTGTAGGCAACATGGTCACGTTGAAGGGGGGCATGATTATCGCCCATTGGTAAGTTGTTCATTATATGTGTTTATATTGATTGAATTTGTAAATGTTTATATTGTTTTAACATTTTATATATATATATATAATCACTTGATCATGATCATGGTTTATTTGTCTATCATTATTATAAAGGTGGGGTTCCCTAGGGAAGATGATATGGATTATCACGGCCTGGAGAATATGGTTTTGCAAGTGGATGAACATGGAGCTATGAATATCGAAGATGAAGTTAATGATCCTATGGAAGAAGATGATCATGCACAGAAAAACACAAATTGAAGATGATGGTACTATTATTGATCCATGCCACATTTATGGGCAGAGCCGGGATCAAGGATGACTGTCAAGATGACTTTGATGGATGTTCATGATTTACCAGATTTTGATAGCATACGAGCCCCTATATGAAGGCTCAAACAACTCTTCTCTCTCGCTATATTGTTGTTGTTGAACTTGAAGGTTATGAATGGTTTATCAAACATAGAAATCTCACGGATGTTAAGGTATGTCATATATGTCATCTTTTTCATCTATTTTAATTGTTGTTAGTTCATCACTAGTAAATAAAAGATGAAATATGTACCATTAATATTCTTTATATGAATAAATTATTTTTTGTTGTAGATTGATTGGTGAATTTTTGTTACCACCATCAAATATTTTACCTTGCTCATACTGAGATTTATGTGCCATTATGAAAGATATCGGAATGGAGTATCAAGCAAATAGATACAACCAATGATCATATTATATATCATAAACAATAAGAATTCGCAAATGTAATGCCCTGAATGTCATATCGCAAGATATCGCAATCGCATTCTAAGTAACAAAAAGGTGTCTCTCGCAAAGGTTCTTTTCGCTATATTCCCATTATTCCACGATGCAATGATTATTTAGGTGTGAAAGCTTAGCTAATTGATGGATTACCATGCACGTAATAGAAGTGGAGATGACATTCTTCATCGCCCGCAGATGGTCTCTAAGATTTAGGACATGGAGGAAAAAAATGGCCACACTTTTAAAGAACCCTCATAATCTCAAAGCCATTGGGAGCCGATGGTGTCAATCCATTTGGAGAGCCAGATCTATTTAATTCGTTGTGGCCTCGCTTTTTTGTTATCAACAATAACATTCCTACATGGATGTCAATAAAGAGGGAGCACATAATGCTGTCAATGATTGTTCTAGATATTTGTTTACATCAATTTTCTTTAACGTAGTAGCATCTCATTTGTCTTATTTGTTGCATAATGACTTATATTTTTTTTCATTCAATAGTTATGTACATTAATTTATATATATTGCAGTAAAATGGTTATAATAATTATATAATGCTTATGTTCATTCAACTAGGCAAGTACCAAGTTAAAGATATGAATGTATATATCGAACCTCTTATCAACGAGTTACTAAAGTTATGGAATGGTGTCACTATGTATGATGTCTCTAGACTAATAGGACAAAGACAATTTCCAGGACCCATGCAATGCTCAGATGGATAATTCATGATGCCCTAGGGCTAACACATTTTTGTGGTATGTTATAACATTCAACTGCACTTTAACAATATTTAATTTGATGAAGTAGATATATTGCATGTTTTTAAAATAATCTATTCATTATATATAATTATAAAAATTGACATATTTAATCCAATTATATATCATCTTGCGTGTCTTCAAACAAAGGAAAATTTGCATGTCCAATTTGTGGTCCAAAGATAAAATCTTGTCGTTCAACAAGTTTAGAAAAGTAGGTGTTTGATGAGTATAGGCACTTCCTCCATAGAAATCATAAGTATCGAACTACTGAAAAACATCTTTTCAATGGGAAAGAGGAAACTACATCAAAACCACGAAGAATGTCACCTCACCTATGGAAGTTGGAATATAATAGAATCAATCGTCAAGGTTATACATCGGATGAAATTGTTTATCTATCATATATGATATGTTTTGAATTTATATTTTTATATTGTGTTGTGTTTACTCATGTTGTAATTGACAATGATTGTCGCTGTTAATTTGTTTAACTTATATGCTTCATGAAGGTTGTCAAGGCATTAATGGTCAGCTTCCACAGGGACTGAAAAGTTATCCTGCATAATTTAGTAGGTTGCCCTACTATGAGTAGAAGCACAAATTGTGCATTTGTTTGATACAATGCATATCGGAAAGAATATAACAGAAACATTATGGAAAATATTGGATGGAATGCATGACAAAGAAAAAATTGTAAAAATTTGTAGTGACATTCAGGAAGCCAATCATGCAATGAAAAATGTCATTGAATTGAATAGTGATGAAGACCAAATTAATATAAGTGCCCTTCCTTGGTTATTAACAGAGCAGCAAAGCAATGCTATAAAAGAAGTCATACAAAAAATTCGATTTCCCACAGGACTTGCTGTGAACATAAACAATATAATAACAAAGAAAGGTGAATTTGGGTCAGGGATGAAAATGCATGATTGGCATACCTTCATTAAGGTAATTATTCTGGTATATTATATACACTTGTATAATGCATGTACTTTTAGTGTATTGTGTTTACTACTTTTGGAAAAATAATTAAAACATCATTTTATAATTAAGGCAAGATAGTTCTAATTTCTATCTCTCCCGCATAACTTTGACAACAATGTGAAGCAAGTTATATATGATCTGGAAAATACATGAGGTAAGTAGCTTGTGATTTGCCCTTAATTCACTATATACATCTTATAATTGCCATTTGTTATACTTGTTATGTAATATATTGTATATTTCTGTTAAATATCGTTAATATATTTGTGCCTTGAATCACTTGTAGTTGGCTATCATCTAAAGAAATCCATAAAGAAGATATAAATTATCGAAGAGAAAAATTCCTTGTCTAATGTGTGAAATGAAAAAGTGTCTACTTTCAACATTTTTCAATGCACAAGAAAACTACCTCATACACCAAGTTGAGGAGATTGAATTGTGTGGACCTGTACACACAAGGTCAATGTGGATGGTTGAGAGGCACTTGAAATTTTTGAAGGCTTTGGTTAGACAAAGAGTACATCCCGAGGGTTCTATGGTGGAGGGATATATGGTATACCAGACCATGGTGTACATTAGTGAATATCTTCCTAAGTTTGCAAGAAAGATCCATGTAGATCGCATTTGGGATCCCAACTCCATTAACAAATTTAAAGGGGAGTACCTGATGGGGAAAGGTAGATTGAGGAAAGTGAGAGGTAATTATAAGATGATCAAGGCGGAGATTAATTGGAAATGCATTTTACATATGGTTTTTATGTATATTGTAATTTATTTAATTTTAATCTTCAATATACATCAACAATTATAAATTAAGGTCATGTACTGTGGTATTTAACTAATTATACGTCATTTGTGAATTTTAATTTATTTTGGTACAGTTGGTCGAGAGTGGGATGCACTACATTTGTACGTCAAACAATCTTGATTAGATGATGGTATGGATTGAACGATGTCAACAATCTGGTCGCACATTAACATGGGAAGGTGTGGCTTCATTGGTTAAAGAAGCTCATCGTAATGGAGATTCCAATGTTACACAAAGGGAAATTGATTTAGCATATGGTTTAAGAGATAAACAGGTACGTATAAATATATTAATCACCCATATTATTTAATTATTTTCAAGCATATTGATGTATATATATCTTAGGATTGTTTTCTTTGCATACATTCGGCCAAGAATAAGTATGTTTATCAACTGACGATATTGCAATAATTTTACATGTTTGACATATTGCAGGTGAAACACCACAAGGCTATGTGGTGCAATGGTTGTAAATTTTGAATCAAAATGTTGGATGACATGAAGAAAACTTGTGATTCTGGTATAACTGCAGTCTTTCAGGTGACTAATGTTTCATCTAGAAGCTACATACATCCATAAGTCTTAGAAAATCGATACTATGGGATTTTGGATGATATACTTGAGTGTGACTTTAAGTCCTTTAGATTAATTTTGTTCACC
>VDFB02267701.1:0-20924 GCA_007258455.2 Sequoia sempervirens | reverse complement strand
TGCCCTTCAATACAGAGAAATTGAAGCCCATGTCTTCGAATGCCACCCATCCTTTAAGTCTGATACCGCCACTGCAATAG
This sequence comes from Sequoia sempervirens, assembly GCA_007258455.2. NCBI lineage: Eukaryota > Viridiplantae > Streptophyta > Pinopsida > Cupressales > Cupressaceae > Sequoia > Sequoia sempervirens. The sequence continues at coordinate 20,844 of VDFB02267701.1, read as the reverse complement.
GCATCGGTCCCAATGGTGTTTCTGCTCTTGAAGGGATTAAGCCTGGCTTAAGCTCCATCATCTCCCAAGCAGGCTCTTACACGAATTCAATCATAGTCAACCTGTTAAGGAACGGGAAGGAAGATCCGCCCAGAGTAACAAACATGCCGCCCAAGGAATATATTAATGTTAGGTGGAAATCTGTGCAGGAAATCCTGGCAAGTTTAGTTGATGACAACAGAATTGTGTTTTCCCATAAGCTCATAGGTTATCGGCCTTCTAAGGTTCGTGTCTCTGTATTTCGCTCTGTTATTGTTGTAAGTTCACAAAAATGTCTGATAACTTATTGTATACTATTGTTTGCAACTGCAGGGCGGTGTGGAGGCCTATTTTAGATGTGGAAATGGCTTGGATAGAATTAAAGTTGTCTGGACTAAGCTTTTAATTGGAGCAGATGGAATATGGTCTGCTGTAAGAAAACAGATAGTAGGTGATCCTCCAAGGTACCTCAACATGGTGGACTGGAATGCACTGCTGTACAATCCGGAACTCAAGTAAGCATTAGTTAGTTATGAAGTCTGAACCAGTGAGTGAAATTTTTTTGGTAGTTGTGAAGGAGAGAAGGCATGCCACGTCTTTTTTTCTCTCCTTTCACTTTTTTAATATTTATTTTGTTTATTGTCTTCAAATAGGGGATTGACAGGGCTCCTGTTCATAATTGTACATCCTTGAATACGATGAGATATCATTATATTTTTTTTATGAAAAACAAAATAGATGGGTAGTTGTAAGTAGTTGTGCGTTAAATTATAATAGTTTGGATCAAGTCATGTTTCAGTGATATAGTGATGCCACATCATATAATCTGCTACTTTTTATTTTATTCAATTATTCTCTTATTTATATTTATATATAATCAATAATGACAATTTTTTCTAAACTATTAATGCTTTTAATTTTAATTGTTGGAACCTATTTTTTTTTATACTTATTTCTATTTATTTTGTACACCCTTACCCTAAAATTGAAGTATAAGAGACTGGATCACATTGAGTGTTTTTGATGAATTTTTGCAGGGTATCTTATGTTTAATTATTGTTGGTAACAGGGTTATATCATCAAATATGATGCGGCATCAATATGTGTTTTGATGAGGTGTCTAAAAAGAAAAAAAAGAAAAAGAGACTGATAGTTGTGCACTAAATCATGTTTTATTAGTGTGCTGTTAAAAATATAAGACATTAAATCAACAAATAGTATAATAACTATTGGAACATGCTCAACTAGTGAATCCTTTTCCTATAGATTCTATCTTGTAATTACATTTATGTTTTGTGCTTAGCAGGGTTTATCAAGGCATAAAAGAAGGAGAAGTTATTGTGCAATCAGAGGAGAATATGCAGGTCCACAGCATTATAGCCCATGCAGGTACCAAGTACCAATTTCTCTTTTGATTTGACCTTCAGAAATCACGATCCACTGTAAATTTCGCCATTAATTTTTATAGAAGCCCAAAATAGGATTGTTTTTCATACTCCTAGATTTTGATACCATGACTTAAGTTTGAACTTACAATCCATATAAACAGGGGAAGTAGAAGTTTTCGTAGATTTACATGGCTAACTAAATTTCTGATTTAATGAATAATTATAGGGGATTACACTCTGTGGATTCTCCGTAAGAGAGATGAATCGGAGGATTTGGCAAACTCATTGGTAGGAGGACGAGGCGGCCTTGGTATCCCTGGTTGTAAAGCTCGTGCTCTTAAACAACTGGATGGCCTTGAAGGATGGGATAGTCTTCGAGAAGCTATTGATGTAACCAGTGAGGACATTATATCAGAAAGAAAGATCATGGACAGGCTGCCCCTAGATAAATGGAGTGATGCAGATGGTCATGTCCTGCTCGTTGGTGATGGTATTTACTGTTTTCCTCTCGACTTTGATTTCATTATTCTTCAAACCCTAATACCTATATGAATAATAGTCCCAATCATGTGGGCTTCGTTCAATTTGAAGTGAGAATTAGTCCTTTAACCCATTTTTGGGGGTGGCTTGCTGCTTACAGTTTTAGGTAGCTTAATCCCACCCCCACAGACAAACTTCATCCATTAGTGGAAGTTTTCTTTCCAGTTATAGAGTTGAAGGAATTGATTGTTTAATTGGTAATGGTGGAACCATACAGCTGCACATGCTCAATATGTTGGACCAGGACAAGGCGCCAGAACTGCATTTGAAGATGCCCATCAACTCTCCCTTCTTCTTCAACTTGCAAGTCACTCATCTTTTACAGAGGAAAGCATTAGAGATGCTGTCAAAAGGTAATTAATCAGAAACAGAGATAAGATTTCATACATTTGGTGTTAATGAATTCCTTAGATTCAATACAGATGTATAATAAAATGCTATTAGCAGCTTTTGACCATGGAAGTTTAACAGGTTTGAGGAGTTGAGAATTCCTAGGCTGAAAAGGATGCAGCAGTATGCAGCCTATTCCACAAGGCTTCCTAAATTTCAACCTGAGGGGTTCCAGAATTTGACAATGGAAGAAAGAATGAGAATGGGTGGGGAATACATGAAATGGGTTCATTCATATCCCCACAAGCAGGAGTGTGACCCTGACTCCACCTATTTCAAGTGAATATGTTTCTAAAGTTGCTAAAATTCCTGCAGGCCAGTATTAGCGTCTTCTTGACCTGATATAAAATTCTTAAATTAGTCTTATTTTGTCCAATTAGACCAAATATCAAAATGCCAGTGCAGTGCTTGCCTCCTTACATTATTAAGGTTCAGTTCAGCTGGCAAGCAGTGAAGTGAGATCTATCACACTGAAGTGCCTAAAGTAACTCATACAATTGGAATGAATCTGAACCATCCATAAACCATTTATTTGAACAACTCTATTGAACGCCAAACTAATTTTATTACTTTGACAGGGAAATCATTAATGTGAAAGCATTAAAGTGGGAACCTGTACTCAAATTTTACTTTATAGTTGTAAATTTTGGTCAATGTTTTAGAGTTCATATAGACTTAAGGTTCAAAACTCCAGTCTATCCATTCCAAGTGAATCTAGATATGAAAATATATCGAGGTGCAGCCCTAACTGGAGGTTGAAATCATCAATTCCATAATATCAAAGCTAATCTCTTGGCTCATTTGACTAACACCTATTCCTTCCCATTTACTCCACCTGACTAGTGCGTTATTTGGAGAACAAGGTCCATTCAATGCTCCAAATTCTCACATATCCCTCTCATTGTCATTCATTTCGTTCATGTTTGTTCTGAAGTCTTCGTTTGGTTGACACCATGCTTTGATTCATTTGTTAGCTCTACACTCTTAGAAGCTCCACTGTCTCTTTCAAGTGGGGTTTTCTACTCACTATTTCTTCATTATCTTTCATTTTACAATATTCCCACATACTTATATTATTTTGTTCTTCATTGCACAAACTTTCATTGTGCAATTTGTTTATTATATTTGATTACTACTACAAAATATGAAAAAGGGTTCCACTAGTTGTCATTCGGACGATACTCTACCACACACTTGTACTCTTTTGTTCTTCATTGCACAAAGTTTTACTCTACAATTTGCTTTTAATATTTGGTTGCTACTATGAAATATGAAAAGGGTTCCACTGCTTTTCATTTTGATGATATTCTGCCATGCACTTGTATTGTTTTGTTTTTCATTGCACAAAGTTTAACTCTGCATTTTGTTTTTTATATGTGTTTCATATTACAATATATGATAAGGGTTTCACTGGTTTTTATTTCGACGATTTTATGCCATGCACTTCTACTATTTTGTTCTTCAATGGACAAACATCCACTCTACATTTTGCTTTGAATATTTGTTTGTTAGTACAAAATATGAAAAGGGTTTTACTACTTTTCATTTTGACGTTTTTGTGCCATGCACTTCTACTATTTTGTTACCATTCCTCCTGTAATTTGCTTTTCTCTTTGGTATTTAAAGAATGAAGAGTTTCCACTTTTCAATTCTGAATTTAATCTTTACCCATCCCACTATATTCTTACAATTTCTACATTTACAAACCTTCTTTCACTAGCTTACTTTTTATAATAGTTTATTTATTAAATATGAAAAAGTTTTTCTATTCAGTTCTCATTTGACAATATTACTTCACTTATATATTATGCTATTATTTACAATCATTCAATCTAATTTATATTTGATTGTTACTATGAAATATGGAAAGGGTTTCATTGGTTCTCATTTCGACATTTTTTTGCCATGCACTTATATTTTTGTGTTCTTCATTAGACAAACATTAACTCTCCAATTTGCTTTTTATATTTGTTTGTTATTACGAAATATGAAAAAGGTTTTACTAGTTTTCATTTCAAAGATATTCTTCTATGCACTTGTATTATTCTATTCTTCATTGCATAATCATTCAATATGTAGTTTGTTTTTTATATTTCTTTGTTACTACAAAATATGGAAAGGGTCTCATTGGTTCTCATTTCAAGGGTTTTCTACCATGCACTTCTATTATTGTGTTCTTCATTGCACGAACATTAACTCTGCAATTTGTTTTTTATAATTTTTTGTTATTCCAAAATATGAAAATGGTTTCACTGGTTTTCATTTCAAAGATATTTTGCCATGCAATTATATTATTTTGTTCTTCATTGCACGATCATGAACTTTGCAATTATATTGTTCTTCACTGCATAAATAAATGATCATTGTGTAGGTTCTCCTATTTGTCTTAATGTGTGATATTAATTAGGTCAATTAGATCACTGTCAAAAATTATCATGAAAATTTTGGCATCCATTCAGGTTAGCCTATTATTGTTTATCGATTAAAATTATTTCAATTGTTTAGACCTTTGCCAAAACATACCATAGGGTTAATGTTGGTAATCATTTAGGTTATCTTGTTATTGTTCATATGTGGTAAAAGGTTGGATCAATTAGATCAATGTTAACGCATGTTATTGTGAGGGATTTGGTAACCTTTTAGGTTATCTGAATATGATTCATCTATAGTAATTTGTTTAGTGTAGACGATTGTTAAATCATTTATTCATTAAAGCATTAGATAACCAAAAGGTGATCCTAATATTGTTCTTATATGGGTCAGACAGACCATTGTCATAACATGTCCATAAACCATTTGATAATCATTTAGGTTGGTTTGTTAAATTGTTCTTCTATGGTCGTTCAAACACACATTAAAACATGCCTTTGTTAAATTGTTCTTCAATACACTTCTATTATCTATTCTTCATTGCACAAACATTCACTCTGCAATTTTATATTTATATTCATTTTTATTACAAAATGTGAAAAGGGTTTCATTGGTTCTCATTTCATGGTATTCTCCCATGCACTTCTAATTTTTGTTCTTCATTGCACAATCATTCCAATTTTAACATCTTTTGTTTATTTACTACCAAAATGAAGGGCCATTTGGTTTTCATTTGATGATATTTAGTAGTAGCCTATTGTGTTCTTCATTGCTGACATTCCTCTTTAATTTTGTTTTTTTATATATGTTTTGTTCAATGAAATAAGGAAGGGGTTTCACTAATGTATTAGTTAACCACAATATGTTTCTCCAGTGTTTAACCAATGAAAATGTTTGTTGAGTGTCTGATTATAGTATCATGCATGTATGTACAAACACACACACACACCTGTAGTAGTATATTTATATGGTTTGCAGAAATGGAACAACATATTAAAATAATAGAGGCCAAATATGTATTTCTTATGCAGAATGTCCTGTGAGGTATTAATTGTACCCCTTTTGTAGTGGGGAGTTTGAGACAGAGACAGCTCACAGAGCCTTCCCCACCCTGCATACAGCTTGAGCCACACTGCTTTGGAAGGCAGAGTTCAAATGTTGATGCTTGGCCATGTAAACTGAAGCCTGTCAGACTTTCCATATGAGACATGGGAGGCCGAGAGGCTAAAGGTGCCACATGGGGTAGAGGTAAATGGATTGGAATAGTAGAAGAGCAGCTCTTGGGCATGGTGGCCTCCCTTCCCCTTTGTTGGGAGGAGGCAGGCTTGCTTTGCCTACCACGATCATCCTGACCTGACAAGATGGTGTGGGGGTGTAAGGTGGAGTCATAATACAGTATGCCTCGGTCTGTGCCAGTATAGGTGTGATACAACAGTTGATCTCATGGGAAATGAGGTGGGCCAGAAGTGGGCAAAAAATGATCTAATAGAGCTATGACACAGGGAGACTTTATATCAGTGTCATTGCACTGGCGATACACAAAACCCTCATAGAAAACTTAGGGTGCTTGAAACAGTGTTACATTCTGGAAACCAGCCACGGGATGCCTAGTTTCACCTTGAACAAGTTCAATTTTGAGATGATATCAAAAGGAGTATTTATAGTGTTGGGTCCTACCAAGACTGAGAGAGTGATGAAACCAATGGGAGGGACCGAGAGTCCGTTGTGTGTATGTATTGTGCTCTTTGATTCATCATACCCATCCTTGTGTAAGAAATTTATCAGTAGAGTCTCCTCTGTTATAACATTCACATGGCATGTGGGATCAAGCAGAACACCAGTTACGATGTTTCCATTGATGTGAAGGAGAATGCACAAAGGAGAAGGCTCTTTGTTCATAAGCAAGTCATGTGATGTGAAAGTTATATTTGGTGATCCATTCATAGGCTAAGTGGAACATAGGTGCATAAAAGAGACCATGTTTACGTACTTCGAGAGGACTTCCTTAGAGTACTCCAAAGGTTCAGAAATCAGACGTTGACCTATTTAAATCTCACCTCCCAATATCTAAAAGCCCCTCCAACTATTTCGCTAGGGGTCATAGGTTGGGTTGAAAGGCTACGCACCCTACAACACACAAACCTACAATGCTCCTAGGATACAAGAGAAGGTTCTTCGATACCCAAATGCGAAATAAAAATAATTCACGTCAGGCTCACCAAAATGTAGAGAAGGGGGGTCAGTTGCCTCGAGACTCCAGGTCACAAGAGAGTTTTGAATAGGAGGTTTCCCTAAACTACCTCAAGCTTTGTTAAGTGATTCGGGAAGGTTGAGATGGGAAGGTTGAAAAGGAAGAGCAATCTAGTTGTAGCTATCCTTTTGCTAACTCGAGTTTTTTAGAGGGTTAGATGAGCTGATTTCTAGAGTCCAACTTGCTGCTTAGACAACTCTCTACCTAAGGAGGGTAGTGCAGGATACATACTCTAGCATGGCACGCTAGCGTCTCAGTGGTGCACTGGTGTCTGTACAGATAGAAGGTCTAAGAGATAGATTAAAACACTAGAAATCTAACTAACAACTTGACTGGTGAAGTTTTATGCTATGAAAAAATAACAGACAAATACATAAATTGAATACAACAAGAAGAATGCTTTAACTAAGCTATGCTTGAATCAATGAAGAGGAGGTGAGAAAAGAAAACCTTTCTACCAAAGAATCTAATCTTCAAAAAGCTCCACATGAGAGTACCTACACACACAAGACCAAGGAAAATGTTAGGGTTGTTTTTAGAGGATTCCCTCAGTTAGTCCCCCGCTTTGGTGTTTCCACCTCCACGAACAACCATATAGCAACAAGCATAAAAAATGATAAAGAAATGTATGGAAGTAGAAGTGCCAAGAAATAACACAAACAACAATATGCTACTACGCAATTACAATGATGCAAAAGCAAATGTCAATGGAAGATATAACCTTCACAACTACGTGCTCTCAAGGCAAGTGGAGGAAGGAGTGAGCTTGCAAGTTCTCCAACAACAATGTTGTCGCAACAAATGGAGTGGAGGAGCCAAGAAACTAGTAGCTTGTAGCTACAATGGAGTGGTGGTGAAGCTTGAAGTGTGTAGTTGATCAATAGAGCATGAAGAATTCAACCAAGAGTTCAAGATTGGTCCAAAAGTTGGATAAAATGAAGAGTTGGGTAATTTGAATGGAAAGAAGGAGGCAAAAGGCCCATTTGGCATCGGTCAAGGGAGGTAGAGATGTTACAATTCATCACCAATGGAGAAGCATGTGAAATACTCTGCTTGGATTCCAAGGCAAATCCTATATGTGAGGAATGGTGATCACAGAGATCTCGTGGTGCATGCATCCCTAACAAAATTAAGATCCTTGAAACAAGTTGTTGGAGTGGAGATGAGGAAAGGTGGTGGATGTAAGCAATTGCATCATCGGGCTTCATTTTCTAAGGTAAGGGTGATGTAAATGGGGAATTTTCTTAGGGGTGCAAATTTGCTCCATTAGACTTATAAAGGTAACCAAGAAGAGGTGAGAAGGTAGGATTCAAACTCTGACTACCCGTCCAAGTATGAAACAAGTGTAGGACTCTATGGACAAGTGTTTAGACACTTGGTGAGTCTACATGAGGTGAGACAAAAGTCTAGATAACCTTTAAGTGAGCTTAAGTGTAGTGTGAATAGGACTCTAATAAGTAGGTTAAAAGCTAATTAATTTGATAATACCTCTTTTTGTACTAACACCTTATTGGTTGTGGGCTCTGATGGGAACTTGGAACCTAAGTTTTAGGTTCCAAGTTTATTTCGCCTCTTGCTTCCTGCATTCTTCCTTTGGTCCCTATCGAGTTGCGAGCCTTGATAGGAACCTGTAACCCAAATTTCAAATTCCAAGTTCCTTTTGCCTCCTAAATCTCACCTCTTTCTTAAGTTCCAATCAAAACTTGGGACCCAATAGGAACCTAGAACCTTGGTTCTAGGTCCTCATTCCTTTTTGCCTCCTAAGTCTCACCTCTTTCTTCAAGTTCTAACCAGAACACGAGACTCGATAGGAACTTGAAATCTTGGTTCCCAATTCCTGGTCCAATCCAACTCTTATCGCTTGTTGAATTCTTTCAAGTTCCAAGTTCCAATTTCTCTCGCATGCCCAACTTGCACTAGGTCGTGCATTCTTCATGACTAGGTTCCAAGTTCTCTTATGGGCCTGACACCTAGTATCATTACAATTTCTTCCAAGCTAAAGTTCCAAGTTTGAACCAAAACTTGGGACTTGACAGGAACTTGGAACCAAAGATTCGAAGTTCTTGGTTGTGCTCAATTCCCACCACTTGTCGGGGTTTCTTTTTTCGACCAAAAAACATTATTAATGCTCAACAACTCCCACAACTATTGAATCTCAATTCGCAGAGGCCTTGTGAGGGTTTTAAAAATATTTTACATAGATCAAGGAGGGGAGATTAGTGCCTATACCTCATTTATTATTTCCAATCCATGTTTTGTCAAAAGGCCATTCTCTGGCCACAATTTTCAATGGATTTTGTGGGTGTTTCTACTCTCCATTTCATAGATCTTGAATGTTGAAGCACGATTGTGGTGTTAGGAATGTTTTATCACACCTCCAACTTGGGATTTTGTGAGCACATGTCTACATATCATTGGCAAGGTTGTGACTAAGGTTTCATTCCCTACCACATGCTCTCTTTCTCTTGCACCACTTGTGAAAGATAAATATCACTTTATGCTCATTTTGTAAATTTTTTGCCCTGTCTCTCTAGAAAAATATACACAGTTTGCATCATTTGCAACTATAAATTGAATGCAAGCCTCAGATTCAATAAATAATGATCATTCTTACCTATTCTCCTCTATGAAATGTATAATCTATTATCTTCATGTTTGGATGAATGTTTACTTTTTTCCTAGACATATATATGTTTTTGTGAAACTTGGTTGCAAGAGCTAACTGTAGATTTTCCTTCCCTCTTGGTGTCAGCTAGCCCCTCACCTTCATACTTGTTGGGAAATTTTGTAAGAAAAAGATTTGTGTAAACCTCTAGCAATTTTTTGTTGATTCTCTATGTTGGAGTGAGCAAGGAAGAAACTCTTCTAAATCTTGGTCCATCACCTTTTCCATTTTTGCACTCCTTCTTCTCCCTTTTCTCCATTTGAAAATTAGTAAAGTAGGGCTAAGGTTTTAATTTTTTATTCAATGTCAAGTTGGATCAACTCTCTATATCTAGGTTTAAAAAGGAGGTCAACCTTCTCGAAAGATTTGATCTCAATTGCAAGATCCCACACCTTGAGATCATTCCAATGTTTCATTTAAGTGCTAGACTAGTTTCAATAGGGTGTAATTTCAAGTGATAATACATACCTTCTTTCTAATTGAAATATTTTTGTGTCCTTTCTTCATTTATTATAAATTGTTCTTTTCTATTGAATAAGAATGCATAGTCTTATTCTTTCTTTTTCTTTAATTGTCTATTTCCTCCTCCATATAAATGCGTTACAATAATCTTCTCTTTTGAATTTCCTTTCAAAAGGCATCCAAAATGTGTTCTAGAAATATTCCTCCCATTCAAAAAACCCCAAAAATACAAAATATGTGAGCATAATTCTTATTTTTTTGGGATATAAATGAATTTATGATCTTCTATTTATATAGAAATGTTTCCATATTTTTTACGTCCTCTAAATGATCTCATTTGAAGGTATTTGTATACAAATATTTTAATATTTGTTCTCTTAAGTTGATCAAACTAACTTTCATTTGAAGGTATTTGCATAGGAATATTTTAAATTTTTAAAAGTTGGCCAAAGGACCTTCATTTGTGGTACCTTGGAATGAAGGTCCTTTAGATGTTGTTCTCCTTGTAGTCACATAATTCTTTGAATTTTTATTTATTTTGAAGCTTGGGTTGGACCATCAAATCAAGTTACTTGGTCATGATGTTTTATACGATTGTAGCCCTTAGAGTAAGTTTACCAAAAAGTGTAATTATAAATATACTTATTTCTAGTGAACATAGATTTTAAGCCAAACATCAAGATCTCTATTCCACACACATAAAAATAAATAGATAATTGTAAAAATATATATTTGTGCAATATGTATTGATATTTTTGTTTCAACATAAAAAATTAATTTTGATATATAAATTTTTTTATGGATTATGGAATAAAAATATTTAAATTATAATTATCTCACATTAAAAATTAATAATAAATAAAATATGCAACAAAAAATAATAAAAAATATGTGCACACTAGATATTAGTGTTGCTAATCCATGTTTAGGAATTAAGAATTTTATCATTTTTGTAAAAGAAATTGTGTTATAGAATCACTATCTTTAAAAGAAATATTGTTTACTATAAAATTACATTAAAAATTATGTAAAAAAATCCATATTCTATATCAGAAAAAAAAAAAAAGTGAGGAGAGGGAGAGGGAGAGAGCACAAAATTTCAAAATTCAGTAGTTCACATCATTGTCAAATTTTTAACAATTTAATTGCTATAGGTGAGAGAAAGTAAAAATTTGCTTTTAAAAAATATTGATTTCAATGTCCCACTTTGACCAAAAAGTGGGACACACTATTATGGAATCACTTAGTTCTAGAACTATTTTTTTAGGAGGTAGAAATGCAAGTGAACATTGAAAAAACCAAGGCCACGATCATTACCTTGAGAAAGAAAAAGAACAATAAAATTTGAGTTTGAAGGAAGCCCCTTGCAATGTTAGTGTAACGTATCATATTGCAGTCCAATCTATTTATTGTTTTGCAACGACTTAGTCAGCCCATTTTTCCTCCACTCCTTATGCATTGACCATCTGCATGCTTGTCTTTCCCATGATGAAGTTTATTGACTATTATTAGTCTAGAGTGGAGTTAAACGGAGGTAGGTGTAGGGAATAGTAGAATATAGTATTATTGATATTGAGCTGTTGTGGTATGTAATGTATTATGTATGAGAGTTCTATTATGTGATGATAACAGAGAGCAATCCCCTACTCAGTGTGGACATAGCCAATTGGTGAACCACGTTAAAAAACTTTCTTTGTCTTCTGCATCTGATTTGTGTGTGTTTTGCTTATGCATTTGATTTAAGAATTTTTGTTTTGTTATGTATTGTTCATTTCTTCACATCAAAAATCGGTATTAGAGCTTGGTGGAGAAGCTCAGTGCTGAAGTGGTTCTTTGAAAATTGGTGAAGAATTTCTAGAGCCATGGCCAACGCAGACAAATGGAAAATCGAGAAGTTTGCAAGCCAAAACTTCGAACTGTGGAAGGTTTAGATGGAATCGCTGCTGATCAAGCAAGATCTTTCACCCGCATTGCTTGGAAAAACCAAGGTAAAAGGTTCAATGCTAGATGAATATTGGGAGAAAATGGATATGAAAGCTAGGGCAACTATTTTTCTTTCATTATCCAACAACGTGTTATTCAATGTTTTAGCTAAGAAGACAACACAAGAGTTGTGGGATAAAATTTCTTCAATGTACGAGATGGCATCGACATCAAACAATGTATTTATCATGAAAAAGTTGTATAATTGAAAATGAGAGGAGGGATTATGTCGAATCATCTCAATGAATTCAATACCTTGGTCACCCAATTAACTTCGGTGGGTATAAAGTTAGATGATGAAATCAAAACAATCCTATTATTATGTTCTCTACCCAACAACTGGGAAGGAGTGGCAATGGCAGTGAGTACTTCAGTGATTGCCAAGAGTAAACTCAATTTTGATGATGTTGCAACTACTCTTCTCAATGAAGACATGTGGAGGAAAAATTAGGAACCCTCATCTGGTGATGCCTTGACTGTTGTAAGTAGTAGCAATAGAGGAAGGGGACAAGACAGAGGGATAAATAATCACAAAAGAATGTCCAAATCTACACCACAATCAAAGTCTAGGGGCCGAAATGGTGAATGTTGGTTTTGTGGCAAAGCTAGTCACACAAAGAAATATTGGAACTACAAAAAGGCACAAGAGAAGGTGATCAATAGCAATGAAGCAAACACTGCATGTGATGGTGGTTTGGTATTATCAACGAGTGATACTACTGTAGATTCGTGGGTGCTTGATTCAAGTGCATCCTTCCATGCTACTCCATGTCGAGGTGCTTTCACAAATTATCAATAAGGTATGTTCGGAAATTTTTTTCAAGGTGATAATAAAGAATTTGAAATTGTAGGAAAAGGTGATGTGGTTTTGATATTAAAAAATGGAAACAAATGGATCTTAAAAGACGTGCGACATGTTCCCACACTGAAATGAAATCTCATTTTTGTAAGTCAACTTTATTCTCAAGGGTGTGATGTCAAATTTTCTTTAGACACTTGGAAAGTTACCAAGGGTGTTTTGGTACTTGCAAAAGGCTACAAATTGGGTAGTCTTTATGTGTTAGAGTGTCATGGTGAAATGGGAGCTGCAATGGCAATAGTGGAAAACGGTTCAGACCTTTGGCATAAGAGGCTCAAACATGTGAGCCAACAGGGACTTGAAGTCATGCTTCAAAGGGATCAACTACTAGGACTAAAATATGTGGATTTGGAGTTTTGTGAGCATTGTCTCCACGAAAAACAAAGGCAAATAAGCTTTCTAAAGATAGGTCATGAAAAGAAAACATCACCTTTGGAGCTTGTGCATTCCAATGTGTTCAGACCCATTGAGGTAACATATTTTGGAGGTGCTAATTACTTTGTCTCTTTTATTGATGATTATACTCAAAAAATATGGGTATACATGATGCATAGAAAATGTGAAGTCTTTTCGAAATTAAAATTTTTCAAAGCACTAGTAGAGAATCAAATAGGGCATAAATTTAAATGTTTGCAAACTGACAATGGGGGAGAGTATTGTTCTTTGGAGTTCGATGGCTTTTGTGCAGATTAGGGCATTAGGAGGATAAAAGTAGTACCATACACTCCTCAAGAAAATGGTACAACCAAGAGATTGAACATGACCATTCTTGAGAGGGCTCGATGCATGTTGTCCAATGCATGCCTAAGCAAGGAGTTTTGGGTAGAGTCAGTTAACACGGTCGTGTATCTCATCAACTAGAACCCCTCATCCAGATTAGATTTTGATATCCCAAAAGAAGTTTGGTTGGGAAAACGGATTTCATATTCTCATCTTCGAATCTTCAGTTGTGAAGCCTTCGCCCATGTCCCCAAAGAAAAATGCATAAATTTGGATTCCAAGACACAACGTTGCATATTTGTCAGCGATGGTGAAGATCAATTTGGGTTTCGTTTGTGGGATCCTATCGCCAAGCAGCTTGTTCACTATTGTGATGTCATGTTCAATGAATTTTTTTTCCAGCTTTGCAAATACAGGGGATTTCATCAAAAGAGTGTATACTAGTTGATATCTTTGACAATGGCACACATCTGAAAAAACCACAAGGAGCGATCTCTCAGTCATAACCTCTAATAATTTCAACATAGACCTCTCACAATCATAAGCTGCCTTCACCAGTGACTTTTCCCTCTTCTAACTTTCAATCGCTGCCAAGGGAGCTCACTCTAACACAACATGTTGACCCATATTCACAGGATCCCAACAACTTCACACAAGTTTATGATGATTCAATGCTGCCTGCCAGGGGACTTTGCTTGACGCACAACATATACACAAGTATTTACCATTTGAAAAATCAACACAACTTCTTAGAGATTCTTCCAACAGTGCCAGGACAAATCAAGTTGCAACGAAGCCATTAATATCTGAACCACAACCTTCCTCTCATAATACTTTGTCATCTTGACATAATATCCAGTAGTTAGATCCCACACCCTCTTTAAAACACTTTATGCATTCTAAGAGGTGTTTGTTGCCTTCATTCACACATTCACAACCCATACATATGCCTCTAATGCATTCTATGGAATCATTGCTGCCTATATCAACAAATATGCAACCTACAGGGAATATTTAGGATATGCCATGTATGGCATCACATCATTTAGAAAGTTCACACTCAAATTTTGAACATGGAAATGTTCAGGGCAATACTCAGGAATAGGGAAATTTACCATCATAGGGTGATTTTAGAGAGCAAACACCTCAACTAAGGAGGTCAACCAGACAAAAAAAGCCTCCATCTAAACTGGATGATTATGAGCTTTTGCTCTCAGACTAGTCAGAGCCTGCAACCTTCAAACAAGATTGCAAAGATGAAAACTCAGTGAAGTGGATGGAGGCTATGCATGAGGAAATGGCCTCTTTACAGGCCAATGACACTTGGGACTTTGTCAAGCTCTCGCCTAATCGAAGACCTTTAAAAAACAAGTGGGTCTATTGGCTGAAAGAAGAAAATGGAGGCAAACAACGCTATCGAGCAAGATTGGTAGTAAAGGGATTTGATCAACAAAAGGGGATTGACTTCAATGAAATCTTCTCACCTGTCGTCAAAATGCAAACCATTCACATAGTCCTGGGTATGGTAGCAGTGTGAGATCTTGAGCCCAGCGTGATGTCAATGCTTTTCTACATTGCAGATGTTAGAAGGGTTCTATGGAGCAACTTGAAGGCTTTGTTAAACCGGGTCAAGAACATTTATATTGCAAACTGAAATGTAGTTTATATGGCCTCAAGCAACCCCTGCGACAATGGTATCATAATTTTGATAGCTTCATGGTGTTGATGTTATTGCAGCTTTGGGCTTCATACTATGTTGTTATGATTATTTAATGAAACATATCTGGATAGTAACCTCCTTACCATAATTATTATTTATTATTTAGTGTACATGGTGGTAAGTGCCAATCATGAAGGTGCTTGACCTCAAACTTATTTTTTTTTTTTTTTCCCACATGTATATGGTAGGTCCTTTTTCCTCTCCTTGTGTATAAAATAAGTTGGTCTCCTTCTTCCTCCAGTGTAGATTATGTCAGGTCTTGATTATTCTATCTGAGTATAGTGCTAATTGGGTGTGAGTCCTATTCAGGAGATTGCAAATTGAAGGAATGACCTCGTGTAGTTTGTATTACATCATTCAAGTCTTTGATTATTGTATTGTGTGTGGCCTCATTTGTAAAGAACTTTATTTGTATTGCTCATATATGAGATATATTTATTGCTTTGGGTTTTCTCCTCGGATAGGGGTTTTCCTAGAATTATCCTCTTGTGTTATTTGTGCAGTTTTAAAATTGATGCACATTAAATCATTATGTGACAATAACATGGTGAGCATAACCATTCTTTCGTCAATCATGTATCTACCATTAGTGAAGCACAGGTGGTAGGTTGTCATGCTTTTACTTTATGTTGATGATATGGTAGTCCTTTGGTAGCAACCTTAGAGGTTGTTGGGAATTGAGAGCATGTTGTTTCAGGTGGTTTGCCATGGAGAATATCTAAGGACAGCTCAGAAGTTCTTGGCAATAATCAAGGATGAACATGAGACAAAATCCGTTATCTCAAGAGTACATATGTGAGAGAGAATATTAGATGGTTCAATATGAAGCATGCAAAACCTATTTGTACTCCCTTGGTTGATCACTTTTGGTTGTCATCAGCTATGTGTCCTACAACTGAAGAAGACCGAGCACACATGAAGAGTGATCCCTATTCATCCGCAGTTGGCAGTCTTATGTATGCCATGGTTTGCACTCATCCAAATATTTCCCATGCAGTGGGAGTTGTGAGCAGATTTATGAGCAATCCAAGCAAACCTCATTGGCAGGCAGTTTAGTGGATTTTCAGGTATCTTAGAGGTACTTCAAATTATGTTTTATGCTTTGGAGGACATGATACTCAGTTGCGGGGGTATGTTGACTCTGATATGGCCGGAGACTTGGACAAACAAAGGTCTAAAATTGGGTATGTAGTTGCACTCTCTTCCACTTAGGCTGAATACATTGCTCTCACTAAGGGAGCAAAGGAGATGATATGGCTACAACGGTTATTGGGCGAATTGCGGTGTAACCAAAATGTTTCTCCTTTGCTTTGTGATAGTAATAGTGCTATTCACTTGGCAAAAAACTCTGCCTTTCATAATCACACCAAACATATTGAGTTGAGATATCATTTCATTTGACATGCTCTTGAAGAGGGTAAGTTGCAGGTAAAGAAGATTGACACCAAAGTGAACCCGACAGATGCTTTGATGAAGATTGTTCCAAGGGAGAAGTTCGAGTTTAGTCAGACATCTCTTGCCATTGTCAAGTTCTGACAATAAGCCTAGAGTAGGGGATTTCTCTGTGCAACTCTCCTGCAACCCAAATTAGACTTCAAGTGGGAGATTGTTAGTGTAACATATCATATTGTAGTCCAATCCATTTATTGCTGTGTAATGGCCTAGTCAGCCCATTTTTCCTCCACTCCTTATGCATCGACCATCTACATGCTTGTCTTTCCCACGATGAGGTTTATTAACTATTATTAGTCTAGAGTGGAGTTAAACGAAGGTAGCTATAGGGAACAGTAGAATATAGTATTATTCGTATTGAGTTGTTGTGGCATGTAATGTATTATGTATGAGAGTTTTATTTTGTGATAATAACAGAGAGAAATCCCCTGCTCAGTGTGGACATAGCCAATTGGTGAACCACGTTAAAAAACTTATTGTCTTCTGCATCTAATCTGTGTGTGTTTTGCTTACACATTTGATTTAAGATTTTATGTTTTGTTTTGTACTGTTCATTTCTTCACTCAACATGCAAGTGGTAAATGAATACAAATATTCAGGCCTTGATTTTTGTAGTAACCTAAGTTGGGAGGCCTATAGGACAAAAGGGATACAAGGGGGATGAAAAGCCCTATACATACTTCAAAAATAAATGTAGATAATCTAAGTTACAAGATTTAAAAATAAATAAGACATTATTTGGGTTGCTTGTTATGCTTGTGATGCTATATGGATGTGAAGTTTGGGGGCAACAACACATCAACATCGAAATGAAGAGATATATAAAGGTTACAACAATAAAAGCCACAGTTCCATACGAAATTGTCTTAGCCAAGGATGAAGCCTTTCTAGTAGAAGTAATAGCATTGATTCAATTGTTAGGATATTTGAACATAATAGAGAACATGGAAGGACACCACTAGTTTAGAACAACAATAAAAGAGAAGTTAAATAGAAGGAACAAAAGTGGATGAAACAAAAATGGGGAATTAACATGCAATAGTGCCCAAAAACCAATATGGAAATAAAAAGGTACGTGAGAGAGAAAGCCAAATAAATCACACAAACAAAACAAATAAAAAAGATAATATTATGTTACACAATTCAATTCCACATGTGGTCATGAGAAAACACACTATTCAAGAGTACAAATAAAATGGAAAGATAAATGCTAATAACCAAACTAAGAATTAGCTCACACCATCTTAGGTGCAAAATGAGGAGGTGAAAAACACCTGGAAAGAGGAACAGGCATATGGTTTGCCATCTTTGCACATTAGGATTAGTAGAAATGAAATGACATTACATCATGGGTATGGTATATGAGGACATTCAAATCAAATATGTAGATATTTAAAAGTTGAGTCTTTAACAACTTTGTTTGAAGAGGAGTAGATAGTAAAACAACAAATACTTGATCAAAATTCACAATAGAAGATCCATGATCAACAAAAAAATAGGAGACAATCAAAAGTAGGAGCTATAGGTTCTTAGTTGTGACTTTTGTTTCTTGTTGAACAATTCATCTCTTGGATCACATAGAATATATTAAGAACATTCATTTCATTTTATTAGTTGTGACTTTTGTTTCTTGTTGAACAATTCAACTATTAGATCCCATAGAATATATTAAAAACTTCCATTTCATTACGCCGAGAGACGTAACCTTATAATGGCAGCAGCAGACCCCTATAGGAGGCCAGTATAGGAGGCCAGTAGAAGTAACGGTCTTAGCAAAAAGAATTGATTCGTATTCTATTGCCAGCTCATTACAACAAAATACGTCGGGATTAATATATATATAGAGAGGTGCAGATGACAGTACTGGAAGACGAGGAGGCCCATCACCTTGCAAACGAATTGGTGCTGGCAGCCGTTGTTGCCAGCCGTTTCAAATCAGCGGTGTTGGCAATGTAGTGGTCACAAGAAAACGAACATATATCACTGCGGCTTCTTACATTGATTCAATGAAGGCATAGATCGTTAGGCTGGCAGTATCGCTGATTGAAGAAGTTCTTGGAACAGTCTCTTCTTCCTATCAGTTTTTTTTCCTTCATTTAAGATGTTTCTTAATAGAATTTTTGAATTATTGTTATAAACTCGCGTTTGCAGGTGGAATGTCCAGAAAGGGTTTGCATAACTCTCTAAGGGTTTTGATAATGTCAAAACCCTTTTCAATGGCGAATATCTTATTTCCATTCCCCTGTGAAAAGAAATATAAAGTTGCTGTTTCGTGTTTTTGGGAATCCATAAATTCTTTCTGTATTCCGTGTATGCACAAAAATCTGCAACCTGTTGCGGAGGGGTTGAGAAGATCGATTAACCTGTTCTCCATTCCTGTAGACCTTGATCAGTATCCTTAGAATAATCAAATGTCTGCAATTCAAATTCTGTAGTAATAAATCTGAAACAGACAAATGTAAAAAGGGGAAAACTTTTTTTTTTTTTTAAAGAGCCTTTGCATGTACTCGGCCTTCTCAAATTCTATGGTTGCAGATCCGTTCTTCAGAGATGATGGGATTCCCAAAGCCTTTATGATAGGAGGAGCGAATAGTTAAGTAGAATAAAGTTGGTTGATGGTTGGATGGTGGTTGTAAAATTTGCTCCATATTAATTACTGTTAAATTAGAGTAGGGAAATTCCAGTAATTGCATTCCAATTTTTGAATAATTAACATTGAAGGCTTAGATGTTATAGGAGTTGAGAGGCAATGAACACATAGTTGAATTTGGCCTATAAATCATCTAATATAATTTATGCACTTCCGTGTCCCACAATCATTGCATTTCATAAAATTACACTCGATTTGTGAGAAACGCCATGCATAATCATTTCAGGAATTTAACTCCATAGTTCATCGAATGTCATCTAGGATATATAAATTTCAGATCTGTTTTCAATTTATAATTTGTTATAATATCGGGGCAATGCTTTCATTATTATTTCATCAGAATTATTGTGCGATCAGGACAATGCTTTCGTTATTGTTTCATAATCCATTGGATTTCATTCAGATTAGTCATATTCGAATCAATTTAGATTGTTATGAACTCATATCTTGCTAATCCATTGCATAAACTGCGTCCTATCTCTGTGCCTCATACTCAATGTTGATATTTTCGAATCCATTTTGTGCATATCCTGCGACCACTACAGTCAATGAGACGACATCTCTTTGTGGCATTCTGTCAAACAATTCGCATGCCTTGACCATGCTTTTACATTTTGCATCCATGTCTACCAGCGTAGTTGCAGCTACAATATCTCACAAAATTCCTCTATCAATTATCTTTGATGGATGCGCATACGTTGTTCCATAGCTCTCATTTCCGCATGGGCATGAGGGCAGCCATGCGCACCTAATGATCAACTATATATGCAATGCGATAAGGGTTACCGATGTGTGAAGTATGCGTAGCCCTCAACCTGCATGACTGCATGCGCCTGGGATACAACCCGTTTTGTATATATATCCTGCAACTTTGGCATGGCGTCTGGTGGAGGCGCTTCTTGGGATTTGGGAAAATACATTTTATTCTACCATAGTGTCTAATTGTGGTACTTTAGTATTCACTATTTCCCTTTTTACATCCAAAAGAAGCTGGGAGTTTATAATATTTTACAAACCTAAATTTGATGGTTGCATGGCCTCATTTAAGCATTTTTCACTATAATTTAAAGTCAAAATTTTAGGAAAACTTTATCACATAAAGGGGAGATTTTGGAAAAACCATATAAATATATAGTTAATAATAAGATATGTCTTGTATTTGAGGGCTTCTTAAAATGAATAGCTGTCATTAAAAAAATAAATAAAAAAATTGGCCTGTAAATCACTTAAACCATAAACTGCATTAGGGATTTGGAAATGAAAATGGAAATGGAGATGGAGATGGAGGAGAGGGATATGGAAAGGAGAGGGAGATAAATAGAGAGAGGATAGAGGGATAGATAGAGATGGAAGACATAAATATATAGAGATGGAGA
>VDFB02267700.1:0-110581 GCA_007258455.2 Sequoia sempervirens | reverse complement strand
TTTCCTCACAGTTGCATAGAGCCTTCCATTTTCACTTGACTTTTCCTATAGCATAGATTCACCAAAAATTCATTGAATTCAAATCTCTATGTTTCATAGAGGCTTCCATTGAATACCTTCTTTATCGTCTTTCTTCCGACAAATCCAGCTAACCTTCACAAAATTTTGACATTCGCATGTATCTTCTCAGACAAATCTTATCTTGACTTATTTATACATGTTCACTTGAATTTTGTGATCCATCTTTGGTGTTCACATCACACTCTCTATTTTGTCTTTCAAATAATCATACTTCCTACAAATTACACCTACGTCATGGAAACTGTGAGGTGTAAGAGGGAAAAAGAATGACAAGAGTGAAATGGAATGGGATAGGTACCTTTGGAAAAAAATAAGAAATTTTCTCTATTGTAGTTTTGAAATGGTCTTGGTGTCGGAAGCATCTCACCAAAAGGGATTGGCTTTGGCAGCCGCTCCCAACCATGTCGAGCTCTGTAAGGGATTCCCTAGGAACCCTTGTCTAGTGATTAAGTAACTTGAATGAACTGAATTTTGAATGCCCAAGATACTTGATTGCCATGTGAGTTCTCTCTCATAGTCTTCAATTTTTTTTCCTGATTAACCTGCACTTTAGAAGGTGTCTTTGCTAAGGGTACATTCAAAGCTTCCATGCTGTTGCATAGATATCCATGTTTCAGATCACAACCTTGAAGACGTACATTCACCTTCCAAGCTTCATCCTTTTGTGAATTTGATACATCCTCCCAACCTACACCAAATTGGGATTTTTCAGTCCATCAAAATAGCATATCTATTGTCAGAGCTGCACCATGAAGGTCACACTATTTTTAGCCCATTGATTAGGCATTCCTACTTTTAGATAAGCTGATTTTTTGTTTTGATTGATTAGATTAGTTTGATTTTGTTAGTTTTTTTTTTTTAATTTTGTCAGTTAAGATTGACATTAGTTTAGAGTTACTCATTTTGTCAGTTTGGATTAATTTTAGTAATTTATATTAATTTTAGATTAGTATTAATTTAGAATTAATTTACTTAAGATTTAAATTAATTTAGATTTAATTTAGAATTTAGATTTAATTTTTAATTTAGATTTAATCTATTTTAGATTTAATTTAGTTTAGATTAAATTTATTTTAGATTAACTTTAATTTAGATTAGATTAATTTTAAATTAATTTAGTTTTGGTTAATTTTGTTAATTTAATTAATTTAATTTAGATTAAATTTAGATTTTTAGATTCTAGATTTTCTAATTTAGTTTAGATTTAAAATCTAGATTTTTTTAATTTATTTAGATTTAGATTTAATTAAAGTTAGTTTAGATTTAGCTCCAATTTTAGATTAATTTAGATTAATTAAATTAAGTTGATTTTATTTTGTTAAATTTAGATTAGGTCATTTTTGTTAATTAGATTAGTGTCATTCTCCTTTTTAATTTAATTTTGGATTTTGTGGCTAATCTTTGACTTTTTTGAAGGTTCGTTTGTCCAAGACTTGAAAAAAAAAAAACTTAAGCTCTTGTTTGTCGAAGAACAGTGACTAAAACTACTAATCAGTGTGTTATAGGTTCGATTGTCAAAGAATTTAATCTTGAAACATTTTGTCTTATTTTTGTAGATTAGATCACATTTGGATTCATTGGTTTGAAAATGAACTCAAGTGTTTGTCTCATCATAAGAAAGGGTTAAAATTAAAAAGTGTTTGCCATGTCTTGTGGTTTGTATTTTTCGTCATTGAATGTGTATGCTCTTCTCTCATGCCACTCAGTGATCTTAAGAATCAAAGGAATTCCTTTGAAATTTTGTATAACCACACACATATTTCGATTTGGATTTAAAATTAACCCCACGTGAGTGTGAGGAAAAGGCATTGTGTATGCTCTCTCCTTGCACTTTGTGTGATCTGTGAGATAAAAATCAACGTACTTCCTTGCTTTTGTATACCTTTAGAGGGCCTACCACCCCACTTCAAAAGGTGGGAACGACCCAAGTGGTAACAAGCTAAATCCAAGCTCTTTTGAACCGCAATATTAAAAATGTGTTTGTGATGAAAGTCATAAACAACAGGTGTGGATGTGTCATACCGACAAGTGCCACCCCTAGTGTATGTGTGACACATCAAAATAATTTCTTAGGAAGGGATTGGGAGGCCTCTTGATTGAAATAAACTTGAGCTAATCTTGCCACATGTATGGCAACCTTGAGCGAAAGCCCATACTAAGAACCAATTGTTTTAGTGGCCAAAATACCTTTCACTTGCTAGTGCAGGAATGGTCGTTATGAAGCTGCACCACGTTTTCACTATTCAAGTGTAGAGACAAAAATTCCTCTTTGGGGAATGAGACTTGGTGTGCCCGACAAGTTTGTCTCGTGTAAGGGGGATCCAATGCCACCAAGTCTCTAGTTGTCTGCCTTGTTTAAGTGGCTAGAGAAATCCAAGTGGGGATCTAGCGAGTGGTATCTCTTGAGAAGCCTAGGTTGTGCAAAAGTGTTTGTCATTTCACATCAAGATCAAGCTCAAAAACATTTTGTCTGCTTGTGTCTTGCGTGTGTGTTAAAAAAATATCAACCAAACATCACACCTAGGAATTTGCAACATCTTAAACTCGCAAACCCAAAAAGACAAATAGCAAAAACATCCAAATTAAACCTATCATTTAAATCTCTTGGGGGCATTATCCTTCAAGTTTTTATCTTTTAATCCTTGCATTCCACCTAGTCCTTGCATATCTTCCACCCTTGTATATCCATCATTGGTCAAACAAACCTTTAGCTTGCACTTAGGTTACTCTTCCTAGGTCTTGAAATCAAACTTTTGGCTATTAATCGCCTGTATCACTTGAGGTTTATCATCCTTGAGTTAGTGAATTACCTTTATCCTTGAGTAGGGAAATCCTCTTGGAGTTCATCATCTCCTACATACCCTCTCTTGATCATTTTTCCTTGTGTCTATCCATCATAGCATAAGTAAAGCCTTGCATCATAACTAGCTTTGAACCTATAGTTTCCTTTGAGCTCTTGCATTATTATCATACCAATCTTGTCATATCATATCATTCCATTCTCATATCTCATCTTAGAATCATATCCATTTTCATTGCATCCTAGTCTTAGGTCTCATACATTATCTTGTCCTGGGTTGAAGATCAGAACAATTTCCCATGACCCCTAGAACAAGAGTAAAAATGTTTCAAGAAGAAGGGAACCCTTGAGGAAAAGACTTTTATGGGGAAGATCACATTAGTATTGCAACTAGTGAAAAATATGAAATTGATAATGAATAAATAGCTCAATCCCATATAAATGAAGCACTTAATGATCATATATTTACTAAACTTCTTACAAATGTAGTCAAACGTAATCCACAAAAATACTCCAAGGCAATTGTTGATGATGGAATCAAACTACCTCTTGATTTTGACATATCCTTACTCACCATGAATGACAACCATGAATCTAGTGAACCTAAGCATACAAAAGAAAACAATGAGGATAAAATTGAAGAGCACAAACCCTTTTATTTACAACCTAGTTGCAAGAGATCTTCAAAGACATCAAAACTTGCATCTACAAACAATCCTATTTTGGATGAGCTCAAAGCATTGAGATAAGAATTGGATACTCTCAAGAACAATAAAACGTCATCCTAGAAGTTCTCCATTGAAGATATATTTCCTTATCCTTTCGATCTGAGCATACCAATGCCACCTTTTCCTAGTCACTGGGACATACCTAAACTTGATAAATATAAGGGTAAAGGAGATCCTAAAGACCACTAAAGAGAATTTTGTGCTACTACCTTTGAATTTGTAGTTGATGAGACATACCTTATGAGATTATTCCTTCACAATCTAGGAGGAGAAGCTATGGAATGGTTTTCACGATTACCTTCAACCATCAAATCTTTTCAAGAACTGGCTGATAAATTTTTCTCCAATTATAGTTTCAACTGTGAAATTAAAGTGACCATGACAAACATTTTTAACACCAAACAAAAACAATGGGAATCCTTTGTGTCATTTTTACAAAGATGGAGACAGTTAACAAAATGATTACCTTATGACATTCCAAAAAAAAATTGGTTGACCTCTTTTGTCAAAATTTGAACAAGGAAATTGGAAGGGAACTTCACCTCAAATGCTTGGATTCCTTTGATGAAGCCATAAAAATGGGATTTCAAATGGAACAAACTCTCATTGATGATGGAACTATTAAACTTAATAATGACAAAGATCAAAAATTAGATTTGAGCAATAAGAACCCCTTTTGGGTAAAGAACAAGAATGTAGTCAATGACAGAGTTGTTGATGTGAAAAAAATAAAAAATCCTCACCTATCTAAAACCTTAAAGGTTCATCTTTAGATAAAGGAAAATAAAAACAAAGAAGTTTCCCTAAACAAAATTTTACACCATTGGGACAATCGCTTGAATCCGCATTAAAAGAACTCCTTGAAAATAATCTTATAACTCTACCTGAGATAAAGGAATATAATCCACAAGTCAAACCCCCATGGTGGAATGAGGATCACTTTTGCGACTATTGTAGACACAAAGGACATAAGACTAATAGTTGCAATAAACTTCAACATCTAATACAAGACCTTATTGATGATGGTAAGATAAAAGTTGATGGAAACACTCCTTCTAGTAACTCTGATCACGAGATGTTTAAAAAGCCTTTCCCTAAGCATGACAAGGATAAAGGAAAGATCCCTGAATCTGATGATGGTGTAAACTATACTACTGCTAAGTATGACTATATCGTAACTAACATTAGGGAGGTTGATAATCATGTGAACACTTTCATTATAAAAGGAAAAGAACCTGATTGCAATGTTACTACCCGCAGAGGCACATTTACCCTTAGAGGTCCCAATTCAAAACCTGCTACACCAACTTTGCGATGCAACCTCATAGAGCATTTAGGTAAAATACCTGCACAAATTTTTATACTTGAGCTGCTACACCTATCTCCTGAGCATAAAGCTATCCTAGATAAAGCACTTGCTACTAATACAATGCCTACATGCCTACATGTAGATCAATTATGAGCTATGGTGGGACACATAACCTCTCCTCACACTCTCACTTTTACTAAGAATGATGATTCATCCATTTGACAACCACATAACACACCTTTACACATTGAAGTGCTTGTCCATAAATTTAAGATCAAGCGAGTTCTGATAGACAAAGGAGCAAGTCTTAATATTTGTACTAAAAAATTCATCACATAATTAGGGTTCTCTAAAAATGTAGTTGATCCAAAGAAAAATATTGCCATAAAGGCATATGATGAAGATGAATGCTCATCTAAAGGTTCATTCACCTTACCAATCAAGGTTGGGCCTATGGTAAAGGATGTGATTTTCCAAGTTCTTGATCTCCCTTTGAATTATAACATCCTACTTGGAAGACCATGGATTCATGCAATACAAGCAGTACCTTCTACATACCATTAGTGCATTAAATTCCCACACAATGGTGTCAAAATCACAATACAAGGAGATCCAGACCCTTTTATGTCTTGCCATAATCTAAGCCCTGAAACTGAAATCATAATCCCTAGGAATCGTGAAGCACCTCCTTCTCAATCATATGTTGATCCTGAGTTCTTAAAAGAATCCACCTCAAAATCCAATGAAGTTGAGATCAAAATAAAAGTGAAAGAACAAGGAGTGGGGGAATATACCCTGGATCGTGCTCTTTGCCTTGGAAAGCTACCTTTATCTCCCCACATTTATGGCAAGCCATAGATGACTAAATCATCCACTTCATTTACTGCACTATCAAACCCCAAGGTCCAAATCCATGATATGGGATGTGGAGAGTACTGTATGGATAATTTATCAACAAAAGACACTACTAATGTCATTGACAAGGGTCAGAATTCCAACAATGATGTCAAGAAAACTATAGAAGGAATGCCAAAAGATGGTCGTGCTTGGATTGAAACCTTTTGGGATTTTGATGATACACCTTCCTTTGCCATATTTGCTTCCACTCAAGCTTTTCATATCCATGATAACCCCATGCTTGACTAGAAAATCTATGATAACTCACTCTTTCATCATGACAGCACTGATGATATCCAATCATCATCCTTCCATCCCACCTGCCCTAGGCTAGGATATGAATCTCCTATTGTCACCTCTACTAAGCCTTCTTTCCAAGTCGTTAAGGATGTGCAAGCTTCCTTTGACATTAAAAGTACTGAAAAGAATAGACCCAAAGACTCCATTGATGGCATCGCCACTCCTGTTAATCCACTAGACATTCTTGTCACTCCACCTATTTCATCCATTTCACCCACGTCCATTCACATCATAGACATGGATCAAAAAGTCATACCTCAAGAAAAGAATAAAGGCAAAGCTCCAATGAATGAGATATCTTTCAAAGGAGATCAAGAATCAAGAGACATAATAAAAATAAAAGAAAATCAAGACAAGTATCCTAGCCAAAATAAAAGCTATCAAACAAATACAAAATAAAAGTCAAAAGTGAAAGTAAGCAAAAGTTGATCTCCAAGTATGTCTCTCCATCAAAAATCATTGGGGTCATCTATCAAGGAACAAAATAAAAAAAAACTTGTTGATCCAAGGTCTCCACCCACATCACTCTCACTCATACCATATATTCCATTCCACCCATATATGTTCACATATTTTTCATATCATACCATTGGTGATGTCTTTCAATCTATCTTTGACGACGACCCCTTCACGTACTCTAGCTCATCGATTGCCCAAGCTCCTTTTTGTCTCAAGCTTGATGTCCCATGTAGTGTACACATTATGGATCATACCATAGCCTATTTCATCCACTATATCTATCATCCTTCATACTTTCCACTCACACTCCTCATTCTGATCAAGTCCTTTCATCCAACACGGTCATCCACACAGGATCGGGACATTGCCATGGCATTCTGCAGATTTGGGGCATACTGGTTATCTACTCTAGAAGGTGAATTGATCAGTGACCCCATCAACAATATGCATATCCACAATTTTTATACCTGAGTACTTCAGAGGGTATTGTTGATGGTCAAAATAACACAACAACATTAAACAAAATATCTCTATTCTATTTCTCCTAAAAAAGAAAGATAACATATAGTAATCTAACTCCCAAAGTCCTGGTAGTTGGTTCTCAATTGTGTTGATATTGCTCAATGGTCAATGTAACTATAATGTTCAAGGGGCCTTTTCTGGTAATAAGCAACAAAACTTCATTAGATCAATTAACCTATGTTGTGGGGGTTTAAATAAATATGAAAAAGATAGATCAGAGCTTTAAAACGGTAGAATATGAATAAAACTTCTTAATCCAACCAAAACCACAACATGATGTAATCCATAGAATATTCTACACCACTACATACATTCAAAGTGCTAATTCAACCATCACAACCATTCACTAAAACATTACTTCAATATTTGAAACAACAGATCATTCACTCATCATCAAAACACAGACCAAATAGACATAACAACAATTTCATTCACATATAATTCAATGAGATAATCTTGAATCTAGTTTCCTCTATGGATTTGCATCAAATAGAAAACATTTAGGCACAACAACTCACTAGCATACATGTTGATTGTGATTCATTAATCTTATCAAAGAGATCCAAACTTAACATGTAAACTGTATAAAAATTATAAAATGTATCCAAGTTCAACTAAACTTTCAAAGTATCTTGCTAACAACTTATAAAATCCTAAGGATATGATTCCTATTTGCTATCATATCAGGTGGCTAATCTTCCTTTAATGAGCCAAGCTTTACAAAATAGAGCTCAAAATTACATATAGACATGCCATACATAAGTTTCTCTCAACTAGAAACTCATATCCACAAACTAAGGAACCAGACTACATGAAGGAACTAGACTGTTGATCTTCAGTTCCAAGGTTGATTTCTTTGTTATACAAAACTCTAACCCCCAAGAGGAAGGTAGAACTGGTGAATGAAAGCTTTAGTTCAACTTATGTTCAAACCCTACAAAATAGGAGAAGTGAGGAAGTTGTGTCAAGAAGAGAATATTTTGCTGCTAGCTCACTCCTGCGTTGTTTGATCAAGGAGATACTCATCATAACTAGAAAATATTTAATGCTATGATATTTCCACAATCCATAATGCTTATATTATTCATTATTTCTGGATTTTGATTGTGTTTGAGTTTTTTCATCAACATTTCATATCACAAATATTATGCTCTTTATCATCCTGATGATGGATCGCTGAGTGTGATCTAAAACATTGATGAAAAAACTCAAACACAATCAAAATCCATAAATAATAAAAAATATCTATTGAAGGATGTCCATATCAGGCCCATCTAACCAATTGTCTTCAAACTTGATTCTCTTTAACTCTGCCAAGGAAAATTCCCGCATATCCCTTAATTTGATCAATTCGCTCCTAGCAGCTTTCACCTCTTCTTTAACATCCATGAGCCTTTCCAGAAACAAATCTTCTCTAGCATCCTCCTTTTGCATCACTTCTTGGAAATCTACTACTCTACTTCTCCTTCAACTTGTCCAAAGGAAGACCTTCTTTGAAAAGGATGTCTAGATTGACTAGAATAGCAACCACTTCCTCCAATTCATCAATTTGTTTAGACAAGTCTTTGTTGGCTTCTTGAACTTCATTCTTATTCTCATAAATGAACTTGGATCCAAAACTGGATTATGTTCAAGATCTTTTCAATGAAATCAACATTATCCTCTTCAAGAATTGACTGCTCAAGGAGAGTGGACTTCGGCACTTTACTGATGTCCTTCAATTTCTTGACATATTCTATGTACTCCTCATCTTGATTTTCTAGGTCTTCAACATGCTGACTCATCTCTTCTACCAACTCAAGTGCTCCTTTATGAACTTTAAATCTATCAGCCAATACTTCACCAACCTCCTGATTCAGCTTATCAATCCACCTTACAAGCATTCCCACTTTACTCATCTGCACTAAGTCATCATCTTCCTTTTTACTTAGTAGGACTGGGGTTTCCAGAGCATCAACTTGTTGAGAAAGTGGAGTGGAGACATCCTTTAAGAACTTGTGCAATTGATCCAATTGGGCCTTAAGATCATCTTTCTTTTGCTTATCTTTAATCATTTTGGATTTGGTGGAGGAAGCTACAACATCAATTAAATTCATTTGTTGTTTCCTTGTAGGTCTCCCCAAACTCACAACACCCAATTGGTAATCAGTTACTTGCATATCATCCTTATCCTTATCCACCACTAGAATTGCACATTCAACAATAATTTCCCTTGCATCTATGAGCTTGGTGGAGTGAAGAACTTTGGCCTTCTTTTTGGGTCTTTCCTTCTCTATCTCTTTCATCATCTCATCCCAATTGAGATGTTGAGGTTGAACTATTTGTTTCTTCTCTAAATCAAGTTCCAACAATGTAGGAGCAGCAGGATTAGTGACCACTTGTGTTGAAGAAGAAGCAACAATGGCAGAAGATAAAGGTTACAATATAGTGTTCTTAGGTTGAGAGTCAACCACTTGCACACTAACTCATTTGACTGCAAAATCCGATGAAAATTTCTGACGAAAGATGTATAATTTGATGAATTGTTGGTATTTGATTTGTAATTTTCAATTTTTTTTAATTTTATCCTCGACGTTCATCAAAATTTCAACGAACCTAGGTTTCGTCAAAATTTCAATGAACATGCAAAATTAGAAAAAAATCACTTTGTGGTCGACATAAATAAAAGTGAGTTCGCCTATTTATTGCGACAGTGTTTTGCTATACTTGTGAATTTTCTCTACTTGCAACAATTTTTTGAGAACTAAGGACAATTTTCTTGGGAAAAACTAGAAAAAATTCAAGAAGATATCGCCAAGTTGAGGGTAGTCATTGTCTTTTTCCAGAATTCATTTGTGAAGTCAAATTTTTACTTCAAGGTTTGAAAATCATATTTTAAAGCAACATCTCATTAGATTTCATTTTAGACTTGTGCATTTGAGAACTTCATTTCTAGATTTTGTTGCAAGTTCAATATTATGATTTTAGGAGTCTAGCAGTTTGAAAATCCCACAAATGGAAATCAAATTTAATAAGTTTTTGGAATTACCATTTTAAAGTGTTTTTAGGGTCATTAACTTAGGGCTATCTTCTTTTGCGGGGTGGGTTGTATGCGATTTTTTTGTATTATGGAAATACTCGAGGTGCGTGATTTTTTTATTTACTGTCTATGATTAAAATTGCTTGGAGTGTAGGTTTGTCTTTTTTGAAGATCTAAATATTCAAGCTTGGTAGAAATCATGACAGATATTAGTCAGGAACAAAATGAAGGGTTGCTAGAATGTAGGCTAGATTGAAAGAAAGGGTGATGGAATGTTATTGTCCTTGCAATAGGGCTTTAAAAGAATAAAGAGACTTTTAATCTGTAGGTTAGAAACATTGGCGACATGGTCACATTGAAGGGGGCATGATTATCGTCCATTGGTAAGTTGTTCATTATATGTGTTTATATTGATTGAATTTGTAAATGTTTATATTGTTTTAACATTTTATATATATATATATATAATCACTTGATCATGATCATAGTTTATTTGTGTCTATCATTATTATAAAGGAATTAGAGGCACCTAGAGGGAAAGGCCGTATTCTATGGATTATCCACTGACCCAAAGAATGTGGTTTTGCAAGCGGAGGAACAACAGACTATGAATACTCCGAGATGAAGTTAATGATCCTATGGAAGAAGATGATCATACGCCAGAAAAAAATAGTTGAAGATGATGGTACAGATACATTGATTCATGACACATTTAGTGGCAGAGCTGATCATGATGATCGAGATGACTTTGATGATATTCATGATTTGTACTTGAGAAGGCATCTGAGTCCCTTTATGAGGCTTAATAGAATACTTTCCTATATTTGTATTCTTGCTGTGGTGAACTTGAAGGCATGAATGGTTTATCCAACATTTGCAATCTCAGCGATGTTAAGGTATGTCATATAATATGTGCTTTTTCATCTATTTTAATCATTGTTAGTTCACCACTAGTAAATAAAGGATGAAATATGTACCATTAATATTCTTTATATTAACAAATTATTTTTGTTGTAGATTGATTGGTGAATTTTTATTTACCACCATCAAATGTTTACCTAGCTCACATATCAGGATTTATCTAGCATTATAGAAGATATTGGAAAGGATATCAAGCAATAGATGCATGTCCCAATGATCATATTATAAATGCTTAAGCAACATGAGATTTGCAACAAAATGCCCATAATTTCATGCTCGATTAGATATTGAGCGGATCAATAACTAACAAAAGGTTCCTCATAAGGTTCTTCGTTATATTCTCATTATTCCACATATGCAGCGATTATTTAGGTGTGAAATCTTAACGCAATTTATGGATTACCATACACGGAATAGAAGTGGAGATGGAATTCTTTGAATTCCTGTTGATGGTTCTTCATTTAGGGACATGGAGGAAAAGTGGCCACACTTTAAAGAAGAACCACCTGCGTAATCTCGGGGCTTTCATTAGCGTGACCAGTGTCAATCCATTTGGAGAGCTAAGGATCTATTGCACAAATTGGCAGCCCTATTTGTGCCCTCCAACAATAACATTCCTCCATGAATTCCAATAAAGAGGGAGCACATAATGTTGTCAATGATTGTTCTAGGTATTTGTTTACATCAATTTTCTTTAGTGTAGTAGCATCCCATTTGTCTTATTTGTTGCATAATGACTTATATTTTTTTTTCTATTTAATGGAGTGCCCCATACATTAATTTATATATATTGCGGTAGAAATGGTTTGAAAATAATTATGTAATTTTATGTTCATTCAACTAGGTAGATACCAAGTTAAAGATATGAATGTATATATCGAGCCTCTTATCAATGAGTTACTAAAGTTATGGAATGGCATCACTATGTATGACGTCTCCAGACCAATAGGACAAAAATAATTTCAATTCTATGCAATGCTTATATGGACAATTCATGATGCCCCAGGGCTAACACATTTTTGTGGTATGTTATAACGTTCGACTGCACTTTAACAATATTTAATTTGATGAAGTAGATATCATGAATGTTTTTAAAATACTCTATTCATTATATATAATTATAAAAATTGACATATTTAATCCAATTATATATCATCTTGCAGGTCTTCAAACAAAGGGAAAATTTGCATGTCCAATTTGTGGTCCAAAGATGAAATCTTGTCGTTCAACAAGTTTAGGAAAGTAGGCATTTGATGAGTATAGGCACTTCCTCCATAGAAATCATAAGTATCGAACTACTGAAAAATATCTTTTCAATGGGAAAGAGGAGACTACATCAAAACCACGAAGAATGTCACCTCACCTATGGAAGTTGGAATATAATAGAATCAATCGTCAAGGTTATACATCTGATCAAATTGTTTATCTATCATATATGATATGTTTTGAATTTATATTTTTATATTGTGTTGTGTTTACTCATGTTGTAATTGACAATGATTGTCGTTGTTAATTTTTTTAACTTATATGCTTCATGAAGGTGGTCAAGGCATTAATGGTCAGCTTCCACAGGGATTGAAAAGTTATCCCAGACAATTTAGTAGGTCGCCCTACTGCTGAAGCTGACTTCTAAGTACATTTTGGTTGATACAATGCATATTAGAAAGAATATAACAGAAAAGTTATGGAAATTATTGGATGGAAGTAATGCAAAGAAAAAATTGTCAAAATTTGTAGTGACATTCAGGAAGCCAATCATGCAATGAAAAATGTCATTCAATTAAATAGCGATGGAGACCAAATTAATACAAGTGCCCTTCCTTGGTTATTAATAGAGCAGCAAAGCAATGCTATAAAAGAAGTCATACGAAAAATTTGATTTCCCATAGGATTTGCTGTGAACATAAACAGCTATCCTGCTTCGCACTTTCATTTATGTTATTTTTTTACTACTTTTGGAAAAATAATGAAAAGATCATTTTATAATTGTTACAGTACGTTCTACCTCTATCTCTCCTAGACAACTTTGACAACAATGTCAACCAAGTTATATATGATCTTGGAAAATACATGAGGTAAAGAAATGGCGATATTTGTTCAGTGCGTTGTATACATCTTATAATTGCCATTTGTTTTACTTGTTATGTAATGTACTGTATATTTTTGTTAAATCTCATTAATATATTTGCGCCTTGAATCACTTGTAGATGGCTGTCATCTAAAGAAACCATAAAGAAGATATAAATTATTGGAAGAGAAAAATTCCTCTTCTAATGTGTGAAATACAAAAGTGTCTACCTTCAACATTTTTCAATGCACAAGAACACTACCTCACCAGAGTTGAAGAGATTAGATTGTATGAACTGTACACAAGATCCAATGGATGATTTGAGAGGCGCCAGAAATTTTTAAGGCTTTACGTTTGAAGACAAAGAGCACATCCTAAGGGTTCTATGGTGGGAGGGATATATGGTATACCAGACCATGATGTACATTAGTGAATATCTTCCTAAGTTTGCGGCAAAGATCCATGTAGATCGCATTTGGGATCCCAACTCCATTAACGAATTTGAAGGGGAGTACCTAATGGGGAAAGGTAGATTCAGGAAAGTGAGAGGTAATTATAAGATGGTCATAGAGATTAATTAGAATACATTTTACATATGGTTTTTATTTATATTATACTTATTTAATTATTAATCTTCAATATACATCAATTATAAATTAAGGTCATATACCATGGTAATTAACTAATTATACGTCATTTGTGAATTTCATTTCTTTTTATACAGTTGGTCGAGAGTGGGATGCACTACATTTGTACGTCACAAACAATCTTGATTGGATGACGGTATGGATTGAACGATGTCAACAATCTGGTTGTGCATTAACATGGGAAGGTGTGGCTTCATTGGTTAAAGAAGCTCATCGTAATGTAGATTCCAATGTTACACAAAGGGAAATTGATTTAGCATATGGTTTAAGAGATAAACAAGTACGTAGAAATCTATTAATCACCCATATTATTTAATTATTTTCAATTATATTGATGTATATATGATGCAGAGGATCCAACAACAACACCAACAACATCATTTCATGAGGGTAAATCAAACCCAATCAGAATCAGGAGAAGATCAAATTCTTAATTCACTTTATTTTTCCTCAAAACTCATACAACTTCTTTTGATTCTTCAATTAAACAAGACTTGAAGGTAACAAGTTAGCACTCCAATTTCAACAAACCATATGCCATTATCAATATTCCAATTGACTCATTCAAAGAAAAAACCATATTAGAAAACTTTGACTCAATCAATTAGATTCACATCATTCTCAACCACCATATCACCCAATGGGAAGTGATAGAAAATTGCAACACCAAAAGAAATGACTATGATAAGTTATTTTCCTCTTAGTTTGAGAGGGATATCTCCCTTGTATGATGGTATTTTTTAGTTTTAAGTAATTTTAACCAAAAAGTACAAAAATAAATAAAAAATAAAAAAGAATATGAAAAGAAAAAGAAAGAGCCTACATAAATATTAAATAGTAAATTTGATTTTAATCCTATATACACCATGAACATACTAATGGACATTAACTAGTTTTCAACGTGACTACACAAAGAAAATCAAAATAAAATATTTTATACTAATGGATAGATTATTCCTCTTGATGACACACTAGTCCTAAAATATTCTTCTACCACCATCTTGATAAGATCATAATGTGCTAAGAGTTTTGAATATCCCTCTTCAACTTCACCATCCATATTTCTTAGAAAATTTATCAATAAAAGGTATATTAATATGCCTAGAGAGGTGGAGATAGAGAGTCGATGGATAGGGGGGATAGGAGGGGAGAGATGGTGAGAGATAGAGAGGGGGAGATAGAAAGAGATAGAGAGAGGACTGAGAGGGAGATAAAAAGAGAAATAGAGATAGAGATATAGAGTAGGAGAGATGGAGGGAGAGATGGGGTGAATGAGAGAGAAAGGGAGGAGAGGGAGAGATAATAATGTAAGATGGGGGAGAGGGGTGACATAGATAGTGGGAGATATAGAGGGGCTAGAGATAGAGATATATAGGAAGAGAAAGAGAATAATTTGGAGATATATGGGAAGAGAAAGGAAGAGAGAGGTGGAGATAGAGAGTTGATGGATAGGAGGAACAGGAGGGACTAGAGATGGTGAGGGAGATAGAGAGGGAGATAGAGAGGAGGAGAGGGATATAGATAGGTAGGGGAGGAGATAGAGAAGAGAGGGAGAGATAGAGAGGATTTAGGAGATAGAGAGCTAGCAGGGAGAGATATATCAATCACCCTTTGTATATCTATTCATCCTTATCTCTTTATCTCTCTACCCACTCTCTATCTCTTTGTCTCCCCCCTTTCTATATATGTTTCTTATTATCTCCTCTCTCTCTATAATCTTCCCTATATTTATCTCTTTGTCTCCTTAACAAGTGTGCAATGCAGGTACATTAGAGAGGTCTTAAAGGAGGGTATTATATCTCTTTAATCAAATGGCATGCTACCTTGGGCACAACTCCCCAAGGACACATGCCATCCCTTGGATTATTGTATGAAACAACAAATCAAAATTTATTTTCTCTTTTCCCTCTCTCTCTTTTCCTTTGTATATTTCTCTCTCTCATTCTCTATCTTTTTAGTTTCTATATCTCTTTCTATTAGCTAATAAGCTACATATATTGTGAGATTTGAGCTTGAAACAAATCTCATGCCTGGAAACCACTATTGTGTCATTGGAAAACAAGTTTTAATTTCCATTTAATGGTAAGCCAACTATAGTGCAATGGTAAAATCCTCTAAAATATCAGGTAAAATCCTATATATACTATTATATAATAATAAATATAATTATATTATATATAATTTAATCTAATATTAATATTATATTAAATATATATTATATTAATTATATTTTGCATTGGGAGAACACCAAGGAAAATATAGAATATATACTTTCATGAAGAAAGAACATGGATGTCTATTATTAATCTACAAGAATGAGCTACAAAATATAAATCTAATATAGCTAATATATATTTAACTAATATATACTTAACTATATTGTAGAATATTAAAGAGCCACAATGAAGTAGTTGCCATGATTTTTTAGGATTTAGTTAACATGCTCTAAAGATCTAATGGAGCCAGAGTTGTGGCTCTTCCAAAGGTTAACAGGTGAAGGAGTCCAATCTGAGGCGATGAGAGAGAAGTTTTGGAGTTAAAACAAGGTCAATACCCATTTGTCGAAGAGTGATGGGAGTGAAAACAAGGTCAATACACAGCAGGGAAAGAGTTTGGAGTGAAAAGGTCAATACCAGCTGAGGGAGGGTTGAGGAATTTCAATCCTGACCAAAGGGACAATGGAAGGTATTATGAGACATGCACCCCATTCTCTCTTTAACCTACAATTTTTCATGCCTAGTTTCCAAAGATCTTCGTACATTGGCACCCCAAGGTCTAGAGTTTTTCTGCACCCAGCCTTCATGCATGATTAAAACAATTGTGGGGCTTAGTCAAGTATATGCTAGACTAAGCTAGAATTAATGAATGGAAATAGATGCATACAATTCTTCTTTAATACCTCCACCACAAACATATTCAAGGAAAGGTCTCCTCCCTTCTTGGTAGTGACAACCTCCTCCACACACAACCCTTAAAAATTATGAATAGAGGAATATAATCTTTGAAGAACTCAAAGTTGATTCTCTCCTACCTGATGCAATTAGTTATTTTATCCTTACAAACATTTATAGTGATTACTAGAGGCACATAGACCAATTCTTCATAATAGAAGAATTTGATCATACTTTTCCAATGATGGCATTATGAGAAAACCTTAGGTTAAATTAATAATTCCTAGCTAAGTTCTTTAAATCATGTCCAACCATATAAGAGAAGACCATTGCTATGTGTACTTGGATACCATGGAGAAAGGCTCTTTGGGCTCTTTCATCAATCAAGGTATTGTTAAATTTTAACACCTAAAAGTGAGAATGAAGAATCTTTCCTAAGATGGTGGTCATCCCATTATAGCTCTTAGAGTTGTTAGAGATATTTTTGTTTCAAACTAGAGATTGGACCATCAAATAGTGTCACCATGACTCTACCAATATATCCATCAAATTGATTAACCCTAACTTAACAACCACAAATTCACAAGAAAATTGCCCCTGTCAGCCCTAGGGCATCAATTCAATGCCAATTTTCTTGCTTTAACAAATGCCTAAATGCAATGAACCTCTATCATACCATGTTTCACACCAATCTACTGAGTTACAATTCCAAGACAATGGGTGGATTGGTGGATGTCATTTCTATTTAGCCCTCAGAGCCCTTACATGGGTAAAATGGGGCAATCCATATGTTTGATTGTTTTCTCCCACAAAGCAGTGATCTGAGCCATCGAGTTTATACGAACACATATATTTATCTACCAATGATCTCAGAGCATTTCAAGCTTGTACGGATCCATACAACACAAAAGAACTTCAGAAAAATAGTAAAAACATAGAAAATTGCTTCAAGAATGTGGTATTTGATATGAAATTTTGGTATCAACAATTGCAATGGGGTGGGAATACAATATGATAGAAGTGGGATAAGAAATGCATCGTTTGAAGCATAAAACCAATATGCAAAGATGAAAGAAAGTGCTAACCCCTTAAACTGAAAAAGTTTCTTTTAACTTTAAGTTTGTTGGGTAGCCAATTCGTTTAAGTTATCAAATCCTACCATCATACATAATGAAAATGTTGTTATTTCAAATGACTATGAGCACTAACCTTCACTATTTTAAGATGTTGAAACCTTGTCATAGAGAACTAGAACATTGATGCAACTACTCATCCTACCTTAAAACATACCAAAAGTCTCTTAGCAATTAGACATAGGAAGATTTAAGATGACTTAACTAGGCCTAGTACACACTCCCTCCCTGTTAACCACTTAGACATATGGAAATTAAATGTAAATTTGTTGCTATTTTTAGTCATGTAGGTATCCAATAAACCACTTGGTGGTGTTTCCCTTCAAGTTTATTTACTTGAATGAAGAGAAAAAGTCCTTTGATTACAATTATAGAATACATTTGAGGCCTTGGTTGTGTAACTGGTGGACCATAGTCACATTTAACACTTGTTACAAAGTTTGTGAGTTAAAACATTAAGTAGATTTGATTTGTGATGGACACATTTGGACGGTAGTAACAATAACTTGCAATCTATCAAGACTTGATTACCTTATAACCTGTCAAATTCTAGCGATGAAATGATAGATTTATCGGAATGTCACCTTGGGATCGCATCACCATGAAAGAACTTCATCCAACATCTTTATGAGTGCAGGTACCACCAAATAGGTATTTTTCAGATCTATCTTCCCTCGAGTGAGGGATATTCAGGAAGAGAAGAGGAAAGTGAGACATGTAGTAGGTCTAAAAGAGTGAGATCAACTAGAGGTCAAAAGATTAGAAGAAAATTTTGTAAACACATGGAATTTTTTCTTGTTGAAGGGGGGTCATGTTCTTATGATGATGAGAGCATAGGCGACATCGAGGTTCCCTTGAGGTACAAACATCTACGGAAAAAATGGGTACCCAAGGAACTTCCTCCAATAAACACTGATTTTTGTGTCAACGAGAGGATATATCGCATAGCACCGTTGTCATTACATGGTTTGGACTTATTTTGCATGGATGAAATAAAGGTCTATTATGACAAAGTTATTGAATTGATGGAGTATGTTAGACCCTATTATAGTTACAAAGATTGGATGCAGCTGGTTCGATATACACGAAGTATGCGTAGGTATGCATTGTCAGCAAATTATATACAACTAGAAGATAAGGATTAAAATAAAGGAGTGGTTGTGTACATTGACGGAAGGCCAAAAGCATTAGGGAATATTGCAGGGTTTATAAACAGTACATGACCCAGGTCAACAAATAAGCAACCCAATTGCATATTTGAGGCGCGCGAGGGAAACCATGTATTTGTATGTGCGATAAAATCAATAACTACAAGGGAAGAGTTGCTAATCGATTACAATTTGAATCACTTAGACACAAACACAGTTACTATGGGGGTGGTACGAACTATATACCATTTTACCCAACCTCCAATTAATGACTCCAATATACCATTTTATTATTATGTTTTTTTTCGTAAGTCTATTGGTTTTATTTTAGTAATGTTTTTTTATATTTAATTTTTGTCACAACGGGACATTGATCGTACAGGGAAGGCTCCGACCCAGACCACAGATCGCAATGCATGTTCAAGCGCTTCTACCCGAAAATTTTACCTCATTGTAATTGTACAAATTAGATACAAGCAAAATGTTTTATTATGATGTTTTTTTCATAAGTTTATTGGGTTAATTTTGATTATTTTTTTAATATTCTTGTTGCAGTCAGTTGATTAGGGAAAGGCACCAGTAGTAGAGAAGAGCATCCATAGGGTCGAGGTGTAGTCATTGTTATTGGAAGATGACATCACATATTCAACAAATCCTCTCGATATGATAAGGAAGACACAAAAAAAATGCAATGAAGAAATCCTTCAATTGCTATTCATAGTGCCTCAAATAGATGAGATAAGAGAGAGGGTTAAAATATTGACTGAGAGAATACAACACTTGCAAGTAAGTTGTCATGAGGTCTTTAATTATAACATAAGTTCATTCATGGTTTTATATTTTGTACTCTATTATGTCATGAACTAAAATATGTGTTGTTTTTATAGGATTTTTTGCATCCTCATAATGCTCCTAGCCATGATTAGGGTACTACAGGTGTTGCCCGAGGAGTAGGGGTTGGTACAAGTGTTGATTCTGATCTTCCTGCGCATAAATCACCTCATCCAACCCCTTCATATGTGCCTATATTTTCGTCTGAAATGTCGGAAACACATACCATGCAGGCATCAGGTAGTGCACCCTCTCACAGCGAACACATGCCAGAACATGCGTCAAGACATGTACCTGGGGATGCAGAGGCCACTAGTACTGGTGATGTTTTAGTATCATTTCCTGGATCTTCCTGTATTACTAATATAGGAACATTGTCGGTCACATTTGTGTTGATCGAGGGTTTCATTCCCATAAAGATAGAGAAGGTCCTAGGTACTTTAAAATGTTTTAATTATTATTATATATAATCCAATTGAAATTTACTTATTGATCCCTCTTTTTAGACTAATGATCCCATGATCATTTTGCAGGAAATGATATTTTTTATAAAAATATAAGTGATATTACATTGGAGCTCTTTGGGCCCACCATACGTACACGGTGGAATGCCCAAAATGAAGATTTAAAAGATGAGTTCATTAACCGTTTAGTTGTGTTCTTCGGTGATAAAAAATTCAACCGAACGAAGGTCCTTAAGAAAGTTGGTACCTATCTAAAGTATGTGAGGGACCAATATAGGTCACATTTATAGAAGAACAAAAAGTACGAGCGTCCCCCCATGATTCCAGAGAGGGAGTGGAAGGACCTAGTGTTGGATGCAAAGGAGAAGGCTAAAAAGAAAAAAGGAAAGACACCATCGGGCGGAGGAAGGTATGTGATACTATCAACAATGTAATTATATACTGATTACTCTTTCTTTTTACATAATCTGACATATTTAAAACTTTTCATAGGCTACCCGACACATCAAAGGAAACAAAGACAAGACTAGAAAAACACAAGCAGTACAAACTTGGCTTTGGTGGTTATATAAAATTATCCGCACAAATTGTAAGTATCAATAAATGAAATATTGCATCCAAATAATAAATTGAAAACAATTTTGGTTTTATCATACCATAGAAGCAAAATTCATGATCTTATGCAAAAATGCAGGGCTCTGAATTCAATAGAGTGCCCACAGAAGAGGACATGAAGATTGCCTTCCAAGAAGGCTATGGAGCCATGGCTGAACGCCTAAGAGTCTTGACTAGGAAAACAAAATCTTCCACTACATCCGACACATAGGTAAATAAACTCAATAAAGTTTATTTAAAATTGAATACTTGTGCAATCTATTCAATATTAATTTCCACCATAAAGTAATTATGTGCCTATTTGTTTTAAATAGACAAGCAATGATAATACTGCACATGACATTGGAATGTAGCCTAGTGAGGGTGGAGCACAACCTGCAGATGAAGGTCATGGTGTGCATCTCAGTCTAGATGTATTCATGTGCTATACAAAATGCAATATGGATTAATACAATTAAACATCTTTAATTGAAATCGGTATTAATTAATGTAACCTTTCATGTTTCAACTTTAGAGCATGTAGAGCGTGATCAACATGTTGAGCATGATCAGGCTAGAGAAGATCAAGAACATGATGTGGCCCCATCAGGTAAAGAGGACCACTCTAATGTTCTTTTAAACATATTTAATTGCAATTGGTGTATTAATTAATGTAACCTTTCATGTTTCAACTCTATATCAGGATTTAGAGGGTGTTCAGCATGTTGAGCATGAGCCTATAAGAGAAGATCAGGAACATGATGTGGCCCCATCAGGTAAAGAGAACCACTCTAATGTTCTTTTAATTAATGAAATACTTGTAACAATAATAATAAAACATATCAATTTAACATTTCTTTGTTATTACAGTAGACCCCCCCTTGCAGCGGCGTCCACGTCGCGAGACATGACTAGGCATACATTAAGATCACAAGCAGAGGGCATAACAGCTAAAGAGGGGATAGATGATTTATAAAATGATACTCCACTTCAGCTTTTTTTAGCTTCAAGAAAGAAACAAAAAAAAAGAAGTGATTGTAATCATATTATGAATGAATGTGAATATGTTAATGAATGAATGTTATCTGTTAATGAATAAATGTTATGTGATAACGAATGAATTTTATATGTTATTAATGGATGAATGAATGATTAATGTTATATGATCAGGTATGGGGAATTAGAGTGATGTGAGGGGGGAGGGGCCAAATGAGCTTCCACCGTCACGTGGTTGGCCCTGTTAAGTAGAGAATATTAAACTATTCTTGAAACAAAGAGAAGCTCAATAAGGTAATGAACTTTTGAATATAAGAAATGCATCATTTGAAGCATCAAACCAATATGCAAAGATGAAAGAAAGTGATAACTTTTCACTATGGTGGCAGAAAAATGATTCTTTATACCCTGATGCCTTCATTTTCCAAGCCAATTTTTCCTACTTTGCATAGCTCTGCCA
This sequence comes from Sequoia sempervirens, assembly GCA_007258455.2. Taxonomy (NCBI): domain Eukaryota; kingdom Viridiplantae; phylum Streptophyta; class Pinopsida; order Cupressales; family Cupressaceae; genus Sequoia; species Sequoia sempervirens. The sequence goes on along the minus strand of VDFB02267700.1, from coordinate 88,313 downwards.
TGTTTGTGGATGTGATATGTCTCCTGCCTTCAATCCAACTACATCCAAGTATCTTTTTAATTCCTCTATCTTTCAATCTATTTACTATTTGAACCTTGTACAGATGTTTTAGATGAAGAACCCATTATTGTGAAATGTGCCTCCAGTTGAGTAAAGTGAATCCATGTTCTGTATCATAATTTGAAGTTGTTTCCATTCCAATGTTCTGAGTTTAGTTTTTTTGTATGGCTTTCTATGAATACCACATTGTGTTGTGTGTGGATTTGGTTTCAAAGCTCTGTTTCTTTTGTTTTTAGTGGTGACATAACTCTAAAATTTGACTTTTGTGCATAATAGGTTAGTGGAAAAATTGACAGCTCTGAAGGGTTTAGAGGCTCAAGTGAGATAGATACACAGATATTTGGATCTTGTTGTTGATGGGAGGATTCCTCGAGGTTGAAGCCTGAATTTTTGGAATTTTGTTGTTATTATCTATTCCAGTGCTTTGTTTGATTGCCATTTTAGCACTTTGTTTGTAGCTTAGTGAATTTCATAATAAAGTTAAATGAGGTGATATTGTGTTGAATGACTGTAAATTGTGGTCTCCAAACTTCAGATGTTCCCTGTTACTAAAGCAGTGAAGTAAAGGAAGCTCCTCTGCCTACATGCCTCTAGACCAACACTTTAAAGGTCAATAACTGGAATAGCTAATTTACAGTTGAATAAAATACTTATTGCTCACCCGAGTAATTGAGCATCTATTTTTGGATGTTCATTTGCTACATTGATTTGCCTAAAACAAACACAAGAATTATGCGTGAAAAATATACCAATTTTCCTAAAACAAATGCAGGGACTATTCACAAAAGATATCCTGATGTGCATAAAACAAACGCAGGAAGTACCCATGAGAGATGCATTGATAAACACAAAAAACATAACATGACCTTGAGCACCTATAGGTACTATTGTAGCAAAGTGGAACACAAAATATTACTTCATACCAACCTCATTGCTCTATGATACAAATATATATTTAAGAGATCGTGATAGAGGTAGAGATATATATGGACAGAAAGAGATACAGAGAGGATTGAGAGTGACAGAAAGATGTCTTCGTATTGCTGCAATATCTTGTCAAACCTTTCTTGCTGCAATGGGGTTGGCATATTTGTGAGCACTATTATTGTGTGTAATTTCTTGTGTAGGTACATTTGTGGACTGTCAGAAGCACAAATTTTTGTGTGTGGGAAATGATCTTGCAACATTGTTTAGTAGAGACCAAAGCTAGTTCGGCTTGTGATGTTAACTCAAGGAGGTTAAGTTTCCACTTGTCATTATGTATTGTCCATTTTTGTGCCTTAAAATGGTAAATTTCATCATGATCATACACTCATGGTTGTCCAATATAAACAAATTATATCTTTTTATGTATAATTTTAGTTATCTCCTCCCGATTTTAAATAAGTAATATCATTTTTCAATAATATTTTAACCAATAGATGTTTATGGAAAAATTCACAGACTCCTATGTCTACCTTGAAAGAGCTCACTGATGGAGAGCAAAGGCCACAAAATACTTTCACTAATAGGCAGCAAGTATATGATTTTGACCTTTTGGAGGAGTATCTATCTCTTCTATTTGTATTTCCAGTTATATCACTTTTTTGCTTAGGCACATTATATTATAAAGCTCTGGCACTTTTTTTATTCCCTTACACTACATTTTTTTGTCATTTTGGTTTTAGGAAAATCAAGATGCATTGATCAAGTGTATCACAGAAGATGTTGGCTTTAGTAATGGAAGACCTATAACTGCATGTATCATCTATAAGTCACTTCTCCAATGGCATTCATTTGAAGTTGAAAGAGCAAGTGTTTTTTATTGTATCATTCAAATGATTGGTTCAATAATTGAGGTATCATTGATTCTGCATTTCCCTAGTTTTGAGTAGTTTATGTGAATTGGCCCTACAGAATATAATGATTTACTCAAAAATTTATAATGATTTACTCATGTAAATTTCTCAATAATAACTACATTTTGAGTCAGAAAAGGATGTAATTGGCCCTACAGAATATAATTACCCACATCCACCTCATTCTACTCCTAAAAATCCTTCTGATCAAAGATATTGTGGCAAACAAATCACATTGACATGAGTTGGTATGGGTCTTCCCGACCTATTATGGGTTACAAGCACTTTTTAGCACATCAATGAGACATCAAAACTGTTGTAGCGATCAGGATTACTAAAGAAGACATATCGGGGAGATTGGCTTATGGTCTCATTGATGAAGAGAATCTATCAGCAAGACAAGTCATCTCGACATGAAAATAATATGCTAGCCCGAACGTTTAAGTCTCACCAATGAAGTTTCATCGGCGAGACCATCATTTCTTTCACTGACAAGAGCACTGGGAATATATCAGTGAGACATAGTGGGTTAGGTAAACATTCAGAACTTACCCCAATGGTATAAGTCTTGCCGATATATTTCCTCATGCTCTGTCGATGATACCACAAGTCAGTCCTCCTAATAATTCTGTTAAAAAAAAAAAACTATAATGTTTTGTCAAAATTTTGATGAACTAGTCCGATGAAAAAAAAAAGTGCAACGAGGTTGCTATAGCTCTGACACAATTTTGATCTCACTCTGATGGCAAGATCGTTGAACAAAAGATGAATGTTTGTTGGAATATCGGGGAGATTGGATGGTCTCATCGATGAAGAGAATTTATAGGCAAGACAAGTCATCTCGACATGAAAATATATGCTGCCCCAAACGTTTAAGTCTCACCGATGAAGTTTCATCGGCGAGATCATCATTTCTTTCACTGACAGGAGCACTGGGAATATATTGGCGAGACATAGTAGGTTGGGTAAACATTCAAAACTTACCCCAATGGTATAAGTCTCGCCGATATACTTCCTCGTGCTTTGTCGATGAGACCACATGTCAATCCTCCCGATGGAGAGATTGTCAAACAAACGGAAAATATTTGTTGGAATTTCCACAAAACTTGGTCGAAATTGCAACAAACTTCTCATGTTCTTCCGACGATTTGGCAGAGGCATGCCACGTGTGTTATGGCCATTGTTCGTTCCTAGACTGACGAATGTTTTGTCGATATTCTGACTAACACCAAATCCCTTTTTGTGGTGGAAACCAATAAAGTTCAGTCATGATTTCAAAGTTTTACAGCTCGTCGGGAAATTGACGAAAATTCAGTGACAAAAAAATTTCAAGTGATTCGTCAGAATTCTGACAATAGTTTTTCGACAGTTCAACAAACTTTCATCAGAAAGTGGAGTCAAACATAGTAGTGGCACATTTTGTTGTTCCCTTTGTGCATCTTCTTGTGCAAGTCTCTCAACTTCCTATTTGTCCTTTTTCTCTTGCAATATTTTAGATTCCAACTCCTTTTTCAGACATTCTTCTTCCAACTTCTTCTCCTTATACATCTGGTCTCTTTGCTTTTCCAGTTCCTTGACATAGTCCCATGCCTCTTTAGATTTCTTCTCATGTAGAGCAAGCTCTTCAACCTCCTCTCTCTCTTGGCATTCTTGTTCTTCTCTCTTTATGTGGGCCTTCTCAATAGCCTTGAATTTAGCCTCAAGGGCTTCTTTTTTTCTTCTTTGAGAAACTTTTTCCTCTTAAAGATCATGAATCTTTTGCAGCATAGCCAATTTGTCTATTTCCTCTTTAATTTGGGTCTCTTTCTCTCTTTGCTACTGTTGCCTAGCCAATTCATCAACCTTGGCTTGAACCTCCAATTCTTGTTGTTTCATTAATGCATCAGATTGTGCCTTAGCATCAATCTCCTTTTGTTTAGCTAGTGCCTCAGCTTGTGCCTTTGCATCTACTTCCCTTTTGGCATCCTCAAACAGCTTCCATTGGTCTTCTTCAGTCAAAAAATGCTCCATTGGTCTTCTTCATTTAAAAAATTCTTAGTACCTACATCCTTAGTTACATCAAGAGATGCAACCACATGATTCTCTTTGTCAGATGGGGTAGGCTCAGAATCTGTGTCAATGCCATGAATCTCTATTTCAGGATTCTTCTCCTTCAAAGATTCAGCTTCGTTGTGAAGGGTGCCCATAGGCATCTCTCCACTTGGTCAATTTGTGGTAAGAGGTTGAGTTGATGCCTCCCCTGCAACAGATGTTGAGGTAGTAGGTTCAGTTGTGGCCTCTCCTCCATCTGCTTCAGTAGGTTCAATCTCTTCCCCATAACTGGGAGGGAAAAACTCTAAGGGCTCCTTAGGCGCCAACCTTCCTTTTATTCTTTTGTACCCTTGAGTGGTACCTATTGCCTTTCTCTTCTTGGAGGTCTGAGCTTCTGGCTCCTTGATTCTCGTGATAACCCAATGTACGCTCCTATCCAAAACTGGTCTTGCAATCTACTTAATGTCAATGGATTCTTCTGCATTCTAGTCCACTGGATGAAGGTCCTGGGTGCCTACATTTTCGGCATCATATTGGGGATCCAAAGTTACCCCATCATCTAACAATGTCTCTGGGATGTCCTCCTTTATCCCATACTCAACCATGAGTGGGATGGGCAATCTTTCATAGTTCCTCCTTCTGAGATCATATTCATCCTACAGGTCCATCCAAAAATCCTCCAGCAGATTGAAGTGTTTGTCAAAGATAGTAAGAAGCAAAGCCTGCATCTTATGTTGGGTATCAAAATGCTTCCTCGAAGTGTACAAACCCAACTTCAAGTGGATTAACTCATTATGCCACATTGTGTGCATAGCTATATTCAACCAACTTCATGGTGAATTTGTGGCAACCAGTCTTGTGTTTATTTGCAAATTTAAGGTTGATTGTTATAGCTTGATAGATAAATTCCATCAAGAAAATCCTGTTGTTGCAGCACCTAGGGAGTAGATGAGGGTGGCCATCAAAACCAACCAGCCAGAAGTAAGTAAATCTGGGGTATTGGATATACCAATGTCCCCACTCTACAATAAAGGCCATAGCATCCCTGCTCAACCTATAACTTGCATCTCCTGTTAACTGGTTAATGATGACATACAAAAATGCATCATTAACCCTCTTGTAGTGTGACTTAGAGGTTTGCAAGGTATTTTTATCATAATGATCGCACACCCTTTTTTGTCCTTGGGCCTCTCCCAATATGCCCACTACATTTAGCCTAGGAAAGATGCCCCTTTTGGCTACAACATAGATCACATAAGAGGTCATAAAGAAACTCTTGGTTTCTCTCATTCTAAGCATTTGGTTGTGAATACATTCTAATACAATCATAGGCTAGTCAAATAGCTACCTACCATCTAAGATGGTTTGGATGAAAGGAAACATCCACTCTTTAAACTGGGAGGCATCTCTCTTCCCAAATACTCTAGAGAGCATCATTATTATATCTGCAATCTCTTTGTAGAAGTCTACTCTTTTAGGTTGGTCAGGAAGCTTGGCTAAGGACTTCTTTTTAACCCTCATCCAATGCTTGTTTATGTGAGTCCTGCTAGTCTCCTTCTTTTTGCTATAGAGTTGCAGGGCTTCAACCTCATTGAGTCACCTGGGGTTCTGTAGAGCAGGTGCATTGAACATAAACCTTATCATTTGTGGTGTAAGTTCAATAATAATGTTTCCTTGCAGGTCCACGCATTGTCTAGTAGCAGGATTGTAAGCTCCAGCTATAGTGAGTATCAATTTTGGGCATTGGACAGATAGAGGGAAGAGGGAAACATGTTCCAAACCAGACTGAACAATCCTTTATGTCCTTCTTGAGACATCTTCACTAAAATTTTCCTCATATAAATCTTGATAGTTGAAGGAGCCCAAATTTTTGTCAATGATATTAGCCCAATCCAAGTCCACCTTGCTAGTTGTGATGGTAGGACTTTGATGTTTGTACCTCAAAATATATTGTAGTTGTTCCACCTTGATCTTCTTTGGCTTAGCTCCTTGTCTTGAACTTTTTGCATGTTGGCTCCTTTGAGAAGCCTCTTCTAATGCTCCTGACATCTCTTATCTCTGCAATAAAACCTTGTATTAGATGAATAGAAAGCATAAAAATTAATACATCAACCAATACCTTTCTCTACTTCCTCAGGAAAAACTTCATACTTAACCAAATTTCAAAATTCATCAGAAGCGGAGTCACAGAAGATCAAGGAATAGAGAACAACTTTAACACAAAGTAGGATCGAGACCAGAGTCATGATCAATATCGGAACTGGGATCAGAACGGAAACCAAACCCGAAACCAATCAACAGTTCCAAGCTCGACCTCAACTCTGATTCCACTTCCACAAAGAGCAAGTGAAGACAAAAATCAAAAGTAATCAGAAGCGGGACTATTTTGGGGATGAACCTCAATGCAAACATCCATGGGACAAGTTTGTTCCTAATTCTACTTCTGCCAGTTTACTACTCAAAACCGAGCAATTTTCTCAAAGATATGGTCACATGGGTTTATAAGGAAATATAAATAGAGTGACTTAACCTAACCCCTTAACTACAAAAAGACCAATTTTAACCTTAGGCTGGATATTTTTGTAAAGGTCATCGAGAAAACCCTAGTTTGCACGACATATCGACTAAAAAAGTTAGAGCATCACAAACCCAACATGGAAATCACAGAATCGACATAGAAGAATGATTAGAGGGATCTCTAAATAGATTTTAACATATTAAAATCATGGAGAACCCTATCAAATGGAACCCTATTTAGAAACTAGGGCATGACAAAACAGGTATGCCACGAAAGCAACAGTAGAATGGAAAACAAACAAATGGAAAGATAGAAAAGAAAATGGAAAACAAAAAAGACAAGACAAAACCAAAAATAGACACAAAAGAACAAGTGAATATTCACAGAAAATAGAATCCCATGAATGAGCAAGAACACGACAAGCAAGAACACAAAAACAAAGCAACAAAGCAAACGGGAAAAGAGTGAGAAAAGACCCTACCTCAAAATGCCAACAGTAGAGGTTCAAATCGGATAAGAATTCACCCACCACGAGCCTCTGCAATCAAATCGTACTCCTCTCATAGTTACCCTAGCTCTGGTTCACTAAAACGACTTAGACAATAATGATAATGAGCCAATTAACCTTGATTAAGGTTGAAAAATCACTTCGCGCATGTGAGGAGGCTGCAATTAATGCCATCAATGCGGTCGGTTGGGAGCGGAGCAAACAATGTAAACAAACAATTAACTCATGTGGAAATCAAAGGTAGGGCGGATGCGGACTCGGATCCATAACATAACAAGAAACCTTTAACAATTTTCTTACCCAATTCCACACCCGGATTTGGTCCCGCGGCAAGGATAGACAACAAAGGAAGACGGGGGTAGAATTGGGACCAAAACTGACACTAGAACTTTTGCAAAGTTCAAAGTTAGGTTTTGGTTCTAGTTGTGCTCTACACAAAGGAACACAGACTGAGACAAGGAAAATGAAACAACAGGAAGTGAGGCCAGAACAAAAATTGGACTCAATCCATACACAGACAACAAAAAAACACAGACAACGAGCGGCAGCAGGATCAGAACAAAAACCAAATTTAGAACTTTTACAAAGTTCCAAGTTCAATTCCCATTCCGATTCTGCTTCCACCAGAGCAAAAAAAAAAACACAAGGAAACGACAAACAACTCAAGGGAGAAATGAACCCAAGAGCACAAGATACACCAATAAATAACAAAAAGAACCATGAAGGAAGGCGGAATTGGAACTGGGATCAAATCCCAACTTGGAACCTTTCAAAAGTTCTAAGTCTAGTTTCCATTTTGACTCCACTTCTGATAGACCAAAAGAAAGAAAGACTTAGGAGCAAAACAAACAACTCCTAAGACCCAAATAAAACAACAAGGTCAAAACAAAAATAAGGGGGACCCATTTTGTTCCAAGACAAAATGGGGTGGTTATGCAAGGCATAAAAAATGGCAACTCAGCTGGGAAAATGGTTTACCCATTTTCAAGATATTGAAGAATTCAGTTCCCCAGAACCTCTGGTTTATGAAGCATGCTAACTTAAGTAGGATCAAATATACTGAGTACGTTTGAGCTGGAATCTCATATGTATATCAACATGAATGACTTTGAATCTGAGTGTGTGCATGTATAGTGCATCTTTCTTCATAAGAAATTTCTCCACCCCTGAACAACTACACCTAAGATCTAAGCTATGTAGGTTGAGTCCTTCAACTATCGTGCAATAAAATATTGGGTATTGCTTCGCTGTCAATCATGTGTTAATAGCCCCGATGGAGATACCTATAGTTCCCTCAAAGCATTGCTCTACTGCCATTCAAGTGTCCATAGCCCCGATAGAGATACTTGAATCACCCATTTGATATTGAGTCTTCCTTTCTTTCAATAGTTTTATTTTCTCTTTCTTTTACAGGCTTCACTTGTGGAAATTCTTTATTAACTTTTCTCAATACTCAGACATAATTGATTTAAAGTGTGGGTTGAGAACTATAGTGGACCTTATGACAATTTTGGGAATTAGATTTTTCACTTGAATCAGAGATATAGTCACCCAGAGATAAATAGGCATTATACATAGGCAGATATTTTATCTATTTTGTGACAAACTTCAATCATAGCTCATGATATTATCTACAGTATACCTTATTCTTAATAACTTTTCAAACCCGTGTTAAAATTACCATAAGACATAAGTTTAGAATGAAATCTTTGAACAGGTATTCCTGAAAATACCTAAATCAATTTCTCTCCTAGTGCTTGCAACATACTCTAAATAACAATCCCTTTATTCCAAAATGGAAAGAAATGAAGGTCCCCAAAAACCAAGACAAAACAACAAAACAACATAAAGAAACAAAAGAAAAAGAACAAACAAACAAACAAAACACCCAAAACAAAAGAACAACTTATTACATATAATACAACTAATTCAAAAAATCAGATCCTCATGGGCCAAATTAATGCTTGAGAAACTGACCATTGACAAGCAATGGAACAAGTTCTCCTATTAGGGTGTTCAAGTGAAAAGTGTTCTCACCCAGGATCTTTGCTATCTGGTACAGACCCAACCAAAGTTTGTGAAACTTCTGGTGATCTTCGTTTTTCTCTTTAGCTTTATCCCACATCAAGACAAGATATAATATCCTAAAAGCCTTTATTTTGGCTCTTTTGTCAAACCAATGTTTGACGACAACCTATTGTTGAAAGAACTGTTGTAAAGCAGTGTCTCTCTGTTCTTCAATGTTTAAAAGATTAGTTAGCCTTACCTCAATCTGATCATCCTTTGAATAAAATTCCTACATAAACCTGAGGACAGGCATCTGCAAATTTATGGGGAAGACCGGCTCTTTAGACTAACTTAAATGGGGAATTTCCTAGAGTGGATTTAATACGGGTTCAATCTGCCCATAACGCAAATCTCAACTAGGTATGCCAGTCCCTAGGATTGTTCTCTAGCAATTTTTTTTATCACTTCCAACAGGTTCTTGTTGGTAGACTTTGCTACTCCATTTCCCTGAGAGTAGTAATTAGATGAATACTTCAAAATAATTTTATATTCGTAGGCCCATTGTATGAACTCAACATAAGAGAAATTAGGGTCATTGTTACATACCAAGGTGAAGGGTACTTCAAACCTTGTTATGATGCTTTCATTGACAAATTTGATAACCACCTCTGTGGTGTTGTTTTTGCAGGGCTAAACCTCGTTCCAACACGTGTAGTAGTCAATTACTGTCAACACGAACTTATGACCTGCAGAAGAGTTTGGATTAATAACCCCCACAAAATCCAGTGCCCATTGGGCGAATGGTCTTACCTCGTAGACTAGTTGTAGTGACATTGCAAGATTACGCTCCTTGGGTGTAGAGGTCTAGAATGTGTGACATGTTCTAACATGTTGATGTGCATCCCTGAACATGTGGGGCCAATAATAACCTGATCTATGAATTTGATGGGCGAAGGAATTTGCAGGTACATGCCTTGTGCCATGTCTACCATGAAATTCAACAATAGCATGTTTGGCTTCATGTTGATCCAAATAGCGCAAGTAAACTCCTTCATAATTGCTTCTATATAGGGATCCTCCTTTGAGCATGTAATGATAACTCTTCATCCTCAATGCTCTCCTTTCAGTAGCATTCATACCCTTGAGGCATTTTTTATTAAGGAGGAAGAAGATCATATCTGTGTACCAAGGATCCTTTGTGAACGACTGCACTATGCACTGATGGCAAGTGATACTCTTGTCAATATCTACCATATCCTTTGATAAGCCCTATCCTAGGAAAAGCTTCATTGGATGTATTTCTAGATCAAACTCTTGCAAAATGGCCATCCATTTTCCTCTTCTCTCCCTTAATTCACTCTGCATAAGGAGATACTTCACAGCTAGATCAAGAACTATGATGACAACCTAACTCCAAAGAATGTAGTGCCTGAATTTTTTTACTACTCATACCAGTGCAAAGGCCTACTTATCAAGGGGTGGATACCTGACTTCTATACTTTTAAATGGGGAGCTCATGAAAGCAATTGGCCTTTCATCTCCCTCACTTCTTCGTTGTGTTAAAACCACACATGAATGGTCAAATGCAAAAGAGTAGATATATAAGGGCTTTCAATAATCTGGGTTGGTCAAGACTGGTGCCTCAGATATTGACTGTTTAATCTATGAGAAAACAGAATTAGCCTTGTTGCTCCATTCTACTTTTGCATCTTTTCTCATCATTTCATTAAGAGGTTTGACAATTTTTGCAAACCCTGTTATAATTTTTCTCACAAAATTGATCCTTTCGAAGAAGGATCTCATCTCCTTTTTACTTCCTAGCATTGTCAGTTTCAAGATGGCTTCAACTTTTTCAAGGTTTATGGATATCCCCTTTTCTAATATTACATGGCCTAAAATTTTCCCTTCAGAAACTCCAAACACACATATTTTTGGATTCAGGGACACACCATAGCTTATGCATCTCTTAAGGACTTTTGCTAAATTTGCACCATGGTCCTTTTTTTTCTTTAGAGAAGATAGTTAAGTCATCTACATAGATAATGATACACTTACCTATTAAATCCTTGAAGGCTACGTCCATTAGACGCTGAAAGGTAGCTCCAACGTTGATAAGGTCGAACGACATTCTTCGATAGGAAAATGTCCCCCACTTGGTAGTGAAGGCAGTTTTCATTTTGTCCTCATGACTAACAAGCACTTGATTATACCAAGAATAGCCATCCAAGAATGACATCATCTAGGATCCATTGACAGTTTGTAATACCTCATCAAGAGAAGCAAGTGGATAGTTATCCTTCTCAAAGGCCTTATTTAGGTTCTTGAAATCAACACACAATCTAATCTCACCATTTTTCTTACGCACAAGAACCAGGTTTGCAACCGAGGTGGAATGTTGTACTAGGAAGATTATTCTTGCAAACATCATCTTTTGCACTTCCTTCTGAATTAATGGCTCGATCAAAGCATTCACCGGGCGCTACTTTTGATGGAAGGGCTTTGCTTTTGGCTTCATAGGTATGGTATGCACGATCATTGAGGTGTCAAAAGTATTTAATTCTTCATAACTCCAAGCAATTGCTGCAATGTCTTCCTTCAACACCTTAATTATTTTACCTTTGATATCTTCAAGGAAGGTTTTTCCTATATAGACATTTCTTTCGGGACCTGAATTAGCCAGATTAATAGATTTGTACTTCCCTCCAACACTTTCTGTTGGCACCCTTTCACAAGCTTGAGGATCAGAGTTGAATATTCTTTCCAAAGCTACCATCCCCTTGGGAATGATGTTGCTTTACAAATTCATTATCCCTTCAGTATCACAACTCTCAGGATTCCAATCTTCGTGGTCTCTTTCTGACTCATCAATTATTTGTCCCTCGAAGACATCTAAACTTTCCAAGAAGGCTAGTATGTGTTGGTCATCATCAAAGACCTGAAAAGTCTAGACATTATCCGAGACAGCTGGGATCGAGACTAGTTCAACTGAAAATCTTTTCAACTTGGAGTCTTGCATAGGCTCCAAAGTGCTAGCAGTGACGGCAAGGGCATCTGCAATCTGATTGTGTTCCCTAGGAATCAATATGATTCCAAAAGCGTCAAAATCCTCAATCAGATTCCAAACTCTATTTATGTATGCAGCCAATCTTTTGTTGTGACAAGTATATTGGCTGCAGACTTGCTTGAAAATCACTTCATAATCTCCCATAACCATGAGAGATGTGACCTTCTTTTGATGAGCAAACATCAGTCCTCGAGCAAGTGCTTCATATTCGACCACATTGTTTGTGTAGCCAAACTACAACCTATAAGATGCAAAGTACGTCTTCCCTTTCGGGTTGGTTAATTCAATTCCTACTCCACTTCCTGATTTGGACTTAGAGCCCTCAAATTTAAGACTCCATAGTTGGTTTGGAGCTAGAATTTCTTTCTTCTTTGGGATTACAGGTGATGGCTTACTTGAAGTGTGTGGTAGCTCGGACTGGTGCTGGTCATCAAGACTTAAAGGTAAGGGCAGACTAGGTCTGTGAGAAAACTCTTCTATATTCAAAACATGTTCAAGAACTACTTCCTAAACCTTTTCTTGGATCAAATCATGATTCAATACATTTTTTATCAATGCCTTAGGCATTGGAAGGGTATTCGGGGATGGTGTAACAAACAAAGACTAAGATTCCTCAGTCTCTCTTTGGAACTCAGAGCATAGAACCTGAGTCTACTCAACTTGGGAAGGATCTTCCTCTTGGGCTAGACTGGTTCTTGTAAGAATGGTAGCATCCTTAGCATCAAATGAAAATTTATTGGTGAGTGCTTGGGGTTGGAATTCACAAGTTTGCTCAGCCTGGAAGACATGGTTTAAGATATCTACACAGGGTTGACACGTCAACTTAGAATGATTCTGATAATGAATCCTACACCAATTAGGAATCAACAAACTCCACAAATCAACCTCCTCTCCCAATACCAGCCTATCTTCTTGTAAATTTTTTATTAGGACTTGTTGGTTGACCGTGGTCATTGGGTCACTTTGTTCTAGAGGCAATGGATCATCAAGATTGAGCATTGAGAATGACATGATCTCCTCCCTCTTGTAAACTCCTATCTCAATTTTGAAGTAAGCTACTTCGTTGGGAGAGTCATATTCAATAATCATATGTTTGAGCCTAGGCTCACTCTCAATTTTGATCTATGATATTATCCCTTTCTAGGGCAGCCACATGTGTGAGAAGTCCAAGGACAAATATCCCCCAATGCTCTTCATTAAATCATGGCTCAGAAGCATGCCATATGTTTTTGGGATATTAGCCACTTGGATATCCATGTAGGTTTGGATCCTTGCGCCAGATCCAACCTGTGTATGAATATTCTTGAGTTCTCCTACCACATTGACTTCTTTTTTATCCAATTGAATGACCTTTTTATTCGTCTGAAGGGGACTCAAACCTAACTTCCTACAAATTGAGAATGGCATGACATTTCCTGACGCCCCAGAATCCATTAAACAATTGTGTAGATTCTTTCCAAAAATTCTTAAACTTAAAAGGAAAGGTGGGGTGCCCATCTTACCTTTATAGAGGGTTGCATTCATCTTGTTTGTTGGAGTCGCCTTATCTTTACCTTTTGATCAGTCTGCTTCCTCCAGGGCCTTCATCACAATCTCTCTTTGGGTTGGGAACCACTTCATGATGTCAAAGAGAGACAAGGAAGTCTTTTTCCTCTTCATCTCTGCAATGAAATCAAAATCTGAATCAATCCTCAACTAATACTTAGGAAAAGTAGGTGAGTTACCTTTATTCTAAGATTCATATGGCCCATTTGGTGGTGGTGGGTTGTTATTTGCATTTTGATTTGGTGGGACCATGTTGTTAGGGGGGGCGGATGTAGTAAATGGGCCTTTATTCTAATTTCTTAAGAAATGACCTCCCTTGGTTTGGAAGGCCTGGGCATCGTATACGTCTTCCACTATTTCATTCTCTTCCTAGCTAGGAAATGGAAGTTCCTCATTGATGATGTCATAGGCCATGGCAGTATCCATTGATCCACCAGATTTGTTGGATTCACCTTGTAATGGAGCATCAGCCTATGCTATCTTGACCATCTTCTCCATTTCCAAGTAGTTAACCTCAGAATGGGTTGCAGTGTCGTGCAACCTACACCAATTCATCATAAAGTTGAGATCTACCACATTTGTAGTATGTGGCTTTTCATCACCCACCTGATAATTATGGGGAACTCCCCCGTTATTAGGTCCAGTATTCCATGGTCTATTGTTGTTATACCTTTTGTTATATCCCCTATTTTTATTTTGGTAATTTTGGTTGGAGGAATTATAGTTTTGGGAGTTCCTTTGATTCTGATTGGTGTTATAATTCTGGTTGGAGTTCTTATTAGGGTAACTACCCTGATTGTTATACCCTCCCTAATTTTGGTAACTTTGGTTTTGGTTCTGAGGGGGGTTTTGTCTAAGTTGGGCCATATCATTAGACATCTAAGATATAGTCTTCTTGAGAGTTTCCATTTCATTAGTCAATTGGGTTGTTTGTTCACTTTCTACAATCTTCACAACAAATGGTTGATTAACAAGATTTGACCCTCCATCTTGATTATGGTAGTTTTGTGATTGTTGGGAGGAGTCATGAGCACCATTAGTAAAAAATGGTAAGGGAGGTGGGGCTTGTAACTCAGACATGGGTCCATATTGGGAATAAGACATCCTTGGGACCGTATTGAATAGAGGAGTTGGGTTAGGCATTTGATATCCTATGGGAGAAAGAACTCCTCCTAGACTCCCCGATTGTAAACTTATCCGTTGTTGCAATTTGATGGCTAGGTGATAAACTTTAGACAAAGAATCAATTTCATTCGCATTATATGTCCTCTGTAAGAATAAGCCAATCAATGGATCCACAACCCTTAAATATGCCAAGATGGCGATATTCTCAGCCACCAAGTAAGGATCCTATAACCTTTGGTACATTTTTTGGAACCTTGTGTTGAATAGTGGCAATGGTTCATGAGGTTCCTTTCTTATGGTTGCAAACTGGTGATATAAAATGGCAAGGTTTACATAGACCCAAAATTAATTAATAAAGGAATTTTCTAAGTCTGTCCAACTCAGAATAGACCCTTGGGGTAGATTTAAATACCGGTTGTATGCCATGTCACCCAAAGAATAAGGAAACAACCTACACACAACATCATGATGGGCTACCTGGGCACAAGTACAGGCATCCTTAAATGCATGTATGTTCTCTTCAACACTTCTTGATTCTCCATGCATATACTTGGGACAAAATCTCTCTGGATTCTTGGGAAGATCATGTATACCCCCAAGGATAGTCCCTAGTGGAGAGGGGTTATTCATGAAGAAATCCATGGGTGGTGGTGGGACTAGATGTGGAATATGTGAGTTTGGCCTATGAGGTGGTGTGGGTGGATTTGGTGGAAACCTAGGTGGAGTAAGCAGTGGTGACAATAGTGGAATCAGGACTCTACGAGCCTGGGGCCTATACCTGATAGGGCTTTGGAGTTCAACCAATGGTTCAGGATTATGACAAGATCTAAGAACTCTCTCGTACCTATCTGGTGAGAATGACCCAATTCGAGCCAGTTTGTTCCCCATGCCCTCCTTCTAGTGATAGATCTGTTGATGGTCAAAATAGAACAACATTAAACAAAATACCTCTATTCTATTTCTCTTGAAAAAGAAAGATAACATATAGTAATCTAACTCCCAAGGTCCTGGTAGTTGGTTCTCAACTGTGTTGATATTGCTCAATGGTCAATGTAACTATAATGTTCAAGGGGCCTTTGCTGGTAATAAGGAACAAAATTGCATTAGATCAATTAACCTACATTGGGGGGGTTTAAATAAATATAAAAAAGATAGATCAGAGCTTTAAAATAGTAGAATATGAATAAAACTTCTTAATATCTAGACATGCACATTAATAATGAGTGTTTTTTTATCCAACCAAAACCACAACATGATGCAATCCATAAAATAATCTACACAACTACATACATTCATAGTGCTAATTCAACCATCACAACCATTCACTAAAACATTACTTCAAGATTTGAAACAACAGATCATTCACTCATCATCAAAACACAAATCAAATAGACATAACAAGAATTTCATTCACATGTAATTCAATGAGATAAGCTTGAATCCGGTTTCCTCTATTGTTTTGCATCAAATAGAAAACATTTAGGCACAACAACTCATTGGCATACAAATTGATTACGATTCATTAGTCTTATCAAAGAGATCCAAACTTAACATGTAAACTATATAAAAACTATAAAATGTATCCAATTTCAACTAAACTTTCAAAGTATCTTTCTAACAACTTATGAAATCCTAAGACTATGATTCCTATCAGCTATCATATTAGGTGGCTAATATTTCTTCAATGAGCCAACCTTTGCAAAATAGAGCTCAAAAGTACATATACATGCCACACACATGTTTCTCTCAACTAGAAACTTGGATCCACAAATTAAGGAACCAGATTGCATGAAGGAACTAGACTCTTGATCTTCAGTTCCAAGGTTGATTGCTTTGTTATACAAAATTTTGACGCCCAAGAGGAAGGTAGAACTGGCGAATGAAAGCTTTAGTTCAACTTATGTTAAACCCTACAAAATAGGAGAAGAGAGGAAGTTGTGTCAAGACGAGAATATTTTGATGCCATCTCACTCTTCTGTTCCTTGATTAAGGAGATACTCATCATAACTATAAAATAATTCTTGAAGGATTTCCATATCAAGCCCCTCTAACCAATTGTATTTGAACTTGATTCTCTTTAACTCTGCTAAGGAAAATTCCCACATATCCCTTAATTTGATCAATTCCCTCCTAGCAGCTTTCACCTTTTCTTTAACATCCATGAGCCTGTCCAACAACAATCCTTCTCCATCATCCTCCTTTTGCATCACTTCCTCGAATCTACTACTCCATTTCTCCTTAACCTTGTCCAAAGGAAGACCTTTGATAGGGATGTCTAGATTGACTAGAATAGCAACCACTTCCTCCAATTCATCAATTTGTTCATTCAAGTCTTTGTTGGCTTCTTGAACTTCATTCTTATACTTGTAAATGAACTTGGATCTAAACTGGATTATGTTCAAGGTCTTGTCAATGAAATCAACATTATCCTCTTCAAGAATTGACTGCTCCAGGAGAGTGGACGTAGGCACTTTACTAGTGTCCTTCAATTTCTTGACATATTCTATGTACTCTTCATCTTGCTTTTCTAGTTCTTCAGCATGCTGACTCATCTCTTCTTCCAACTCAAGTGCTCCTTTATGAACCTTAAAACTATCAACCAATATTTCACCAACCTCCTGATTTAGCTTATCAATCCACCTAACAAGCATTCCCACTTTACTCCTAATCTGCACTAAGTCATTATCTTCCTTTTTTCTTAGTAGGATTGGGCTTTCCAGAGCAATAGCTTGTTGAGAAACTAGAGTGGAGACATCCTGTAAGAACTTGTGCAATTGATCCAATTGGGCCTTAAGCTCATCTTTCTTTTTCTTATCTTTAATCATTCTAGATTTGGTGGAGGAAGCTACAATATCAATTAAATTCATCTGTTGGCTCCTTGTAGGTCTCCCCAAATTCACAGTACCCAATTAGTAATCAGTTACTTGCATGTCATCCTTATCCTTATCCACCACTGGAATTGCACATTCAACAATAATTTCCCCTGGATCCGTGAGCTTGGTGGAGTGTAGAACTCTAGCCTTCTTTTTGGGTCTTTCCTTCTCTACTCTTTCATCATCTCATTGCAATTGAGAGGTTGGGGTTGAACTATCTATTTCTTCTCTAAATAAAGTTTCAACCATGTAGCAGCAGTAGGAGTAGTGACCACTTGTGTTGAAGAAGAAGCGACAGTGGCAAAAGATAAAGGTTGCAATATAGTGTTCTTAGATTGAGAGTCAAACTCTTGCACATTTTGTTGTTCCCATTGTGCATCTTATTTTGCAAGTATCTCAGCTTCCTATTTGTCCTTTTCCTCTTGCATTCTTTTAGCTTCCAACTCCTTTTTCAGACGTTCTTCTTCCAGCTTCTTCTCCTTATACATCTGGTCCCTTTGCTTTTCTAGTTCCTTGACATAGTCCCATGCCTATTTATATTTCTTCTCATATAGAGCAAGCTCTTTAGCCTCCTTCTCTCTCTCTAGGAATTCTTACTCTTCTTTCTTTTTGTGGGCCTCCTCAACAACCTTGAATTTAGCCTAAAGGGCTTCCTTTTCTCTTCTATGAGAAACTTTTTCCTCTTCAAGATCATAAATCTTTTGCAGCATAGCCAATTTGTCTCTTTCCTCTTTAATTTTGATCTCTTGCTCTCTTTGCTACTGCTGCCTAGCCAATTCATCAACCTTGGCTTGAACCTCCAATTCTTGTTGTTTCATTAATGCATTAGATTGTGCTTTAGCATCAATCTCCTTTTGTTTAGCCAGTGCCTCAGCTTGTGCATTGGCATCTGCTTCCCTTTTGGCATCCTCAAACAACTTCCATTGGTCTTCTTCAGTCAAAACATACTCAGTACATGCATCCTCAATTACATCAAGAGATGCAACCACATGAGTCTCTTTCTCAAATGGGGTAGCCTCAAAATCTGTGTCAATGTCATGAATCTCTATTTTAGGCTCCTTCTCCTTCACAGATTCAGCTTCTTTGTGAAGGGTACCCATAGGCATCTCTCCACTTGGTTGCTCTTTGGTAAGAAGCTGAGTTAATGCCTCCCCTACAATAGATGTTGAGGAACCAAGTTCAATTGTGGCCTCTCCTCCATGTGCTTCAACAGGTTCAATCTCTTCCCCAAAATTGCGAGGGAAAAACTCTAAGGGCTCCTTAGGAGCAAGCCTTCTTTTTGTTCTTCTATACCCTTGAGTGGTACCTACTACATTTCTCTTCTTGGAGGTCTAAGCTTGTAGCTCCTTGATTCTCATGACAACCCAATGTATGCTCCTATCCAAAACTAGTCTTGTAATCTACTTAATGTCAATGGATTCTTTTGCATTCCTGTCAGTTGGATCAAGGTCGTTGGTGCCTACATTTTTAGCATCATGTTGGGGATCCAAAGTTACCCCATCATCTAAAAATTTCTCTAGGATGTCCTCCTTTATCCCATACTCAACCATGAGTGGGATCGATAGTCTTTCATAGTTCCTCCTTCTGAGATCATACTTATCTTGTAGGTCCATCCAAAAATCCTCCAGTAGATTGAAGTGTTTGTCAAAGTCAATAGGAAGTAGAGCCTGCATCTTATGTTGGGGATGAAAATGCTTCCTCGAAGTGTACAAACCCAACTTCAATTGGATTAACTCATCAAAAATTTCCTTAGCTACCGCATTATGTGCATAGCTATATTCACCCAACTTCATGGTGAATTTGTGGCAACCAGTTTTGTGTTTATTTGCAAATTTAAGGTTGACTGCTATAGCTTGATAGATAAATTTCATCAAGACAATCCTATTGTTGCAACACCTAGGGAGTAGATGAGGGTGGCCATCAAAACCAGCCAGCCTAAAGTTAGTAAATCTGGGGTATTGGATATACCAATGTCTCGAATCTACAATAAAGGCCATAGCATCTGTGCTCAACCTGTAACTTGCATCTCCTATTAACCGGTTAATGATGACATAAAAAAATGCATCATTAACCCTCTTGTAGTGTGACTCAGATGTTTGCAAGGTGAGTTGATCATAATGATCCCACACCCTTTTTTTTCCTTGGGCCTCTCCCAATATTCCCACTGCATTCAACCCAGGAAAGATGCCCCTTCTGGTTGTTGCATAGATCACATAAGAGGTCATAAAGAAACTCTTGATTTCTCTCACTTTGAGCATTTGGTTGTGAATACATTTTGATACAATCATAGGTTAGTCAAACTGTTGTATGCCATCTAAGATGGGTTGGATGAAAGGAAACATCCACTCTTTGAACTGGGAGGCATCTCTCTTCCCAAATACTCTAGAGAGAATCATTATTCTATTTGCAATCTCCTTGTAGAAGTCTACCCTTTTAGGCTGGTCAGGAAGCTTGGCTAAGGACTTCTTTTCGACCCTCATCTATTGCTTGTATATGTGAGTCTTTCTAGTCTCCTTTTCTTTGCTATAGAGTTGCAGGGATTCAACCTCATTGAGTCACCTGGGATTTTTTGGAGCAGGTGTATTGAACATAAACCTTATCATTTGTGGTGTAAGTTCAATAATAATGTTTCCCTACAGGTCCACACATTGTCTGGTAGCAGGATTTTAAGCTCCAGCTATAGTGAGTATCAATTTTGGGCATTGGACAGACAGAGGGAAGAGGGAAACATGTTCCAAACAAGACTGAACAATCCTTTATGTCCTTCCTGAGACATCTTCACTGAAAGTTTCCTCATACAAATCTTCATAGTTGAAGGAGCCAAAATTTGTGTCAGTGATATCAGTCCAATTCGAGTCCACCTTGCTGGATGTGATGGTAGGACTTAGATGTTTGTACCTCAGAGTATATGGTTGTTGTTCCATCTTGATCTTCTTTGGCTTAGCTCCTTCTCTTGAAATTTCTGTAGGTTGGCTCCTTTGAGAAGCCTCTTTTGATGCTCCTGACATCTCTTATCTCTACAATAAAACCTTGTATTAGATGAACAAAAAGCAGAAAAATCAATACATCAACCAATACCTTTCTCTACTTCCTCAAGACAACTTTTATACTTAGAGAAATTTCAAAATTCATCAAAAGTGGAGTCACAAAATATTAAGGAACAAAGAATATCTTCAACACAAAGCGGGATCGAGAGCGGATTCAGGATCAATACCGGAACCGAGATTGGAATGGAAACCTAACTCGAAACAAATCAACAGTTCCAAGCTCGACCTCCACTCCGATTCCGCTTCTGCAAAGAGCAAGCGAAGACCAAAATCAAAAGTAATTGGAAGCAGGACTATTTTGGGGATGAACCTCAATGCAAACATCCACAGGACGAGTTCATTCTTGATTCCACTTGTGTTAGTTTACTACTCAAAATAGAGCAATTCTCTTGAAGATATGGTCACATGGATTGAAAGACCTAGGTCACATGGGTTTATAAGGAAATCCAGCTAGAGGGACTTAACCTCACCCCTTAACCACACAAAGACCAATTTTAACCCTAGGGCTAGATATTTTTGTAAATGTCATTGAGCAAACCCTAGTTTTCACGATGCGTCGACTCAGAAAATTAGGGCATCACAAACCCAACGTGGAAATCATAGAATTGACATGGAAGAATGATCAGAGGGATCTCTAAATAGACTTTAACATATTTAAAGCACAAATAACCCTATCAAACAAAACCCTAATTATAAACTAGGGCAGACAAAATAGACCTGCCACAAAAGCGAGAATAGAACGGAAAACAAATAAACAAAAAGATAGAAAAGCAAACAAAAAACAAAAAAGACAAGACAAAACCAAAAAAAGACACAAAAGGACAAGAGAAGATTCATAGAAAATAGAATCCTATGAATGCACAAGAACACGACAAGCAAGAACACGAAAACAAAGCAACAAAGCAAACAGGAAAAGAAGGGGAAAAGACCCTACCTCAAAATGCCAACAATAGAGGTTGAAATCGGATAATAAGTCGCCCACCACATGCCTCCACAATCAAATCATGCTCCTCTCGCAGTTACCCTGGCTCAGGTTCACTAAAATGACTTAGAAAATAATGATAATGATCAAGTTAACCTTGATTAAGGTTTAAAAATCATTTTCTGTGTGTGAGGAGGCTGCAATTAATGCCATAAATGTGATTGGTCGGGGGCGGAGCAAACAACGTAAATGAACAGTTAACTCATGTGAAAATCAAAGGTAGGGCATACGCGGACCCAGATCTGGAACATAACAAGAAACCTTTAACAGGTTTCTTACACAATTCCACACTCGGTTCAGGTCCCGCGGCAAGGATAGACAACAAAGGAAGACGAGGGTGAAACCGGGACCAAAACCAACACTGGAACTTTTGCAAAGTTCAAAGTTAGGTTCCAATTTTGGTTCCGCTCCCGACAAAGGAACAAAGACCAAGACAAGGACAACAAAACGATGGGAAGCAAGGCTAGAAAAAAAATTGGACTCAGCCCAGACACAGACAACAACAAAAGACAAAGCC
Organism: Sequoia sempervirens; assembly: GCA_007258455.2. NCBI lineage: Eukaryota > Viridiplantae > Streptophyta > Pinopsida > Cupressales > Cupressaceae > Sequoia > Sequoia sempervirens. The sequence continues at coordinate 66,198 of VDFB02267700.1, read as the reverse complement.
AACGAGTGGGAGCAGGATCAAAAAAAAATTGAATTTGAAACTTTTACAAAGTTCCAAGTTCAATTCCAATTTTGATTCCGCTTCCGCCAGAGCAAAAAAAAAACACAAGGAAACAACAAACAACCCAATGGAGAAGCAGACCCAACAACACAAGACACACCGACAAACAACAAAAAGAACCAAGAAGGAAAGTGGAACCGGAACCGGGATCAAATCCTATCTTGGAACCTTTCAAAAGTTCTAAGTCTAGTTTCCATTCTGACTCCACTTCTAACAGAGCAAAAGAAACAAAGACTTAGGAGAAAAATGAACAACTCCTAAGACCCAAACAAAACAACAAGGTCAAAACAAAAACAAGGGGGACTCATTTTGTTCCAAAATAAAATGGGGTGGCTATTTAAGGCATAACAGGTACACTCTTTTAAAGTCCTGAAAAAATGCAAAAAATAGAAAAAAGTCTTGAAAAAATACAAAAAAATGGAAAAAGGTCCTAAAAAAATACAAAAAAGAAAAGAAAAAAGTAAAGAGAAATCAATTCTTTCAATGGTGGAAACCACTTCGATGGCGCCTTGAGAAAGTACCATGGTGAAAATCGAGAAATTTGTGCCATGTGTAGAGGCTTCGCTCCTCTTTCCTTTGGAGCTCCACTTGATCTTTCCATCCCATTTCCATTCACCCTCCACTTCATGATGGCCTTTTCACACTCACCATGGCTTTTGAATTGTTCAACATTCCCCTCGCTTGCTCGCTTTGCCATGCGTACTAGGTTGGTCCTATCCCTCACTAGAGCATTTCCTTGACCTTAGTTGTGGGTTGGTATACTTAGCATCTCGCGGTAAAAAAACTACCCTCTCTATCTGCTTGCTTGCAATTCATATCATTCTGCCCTAAAACTTTCAAAAATTCAAAAAAATAAAATATTTCAAAAATCCGAAAAACAAATATTCTGAAAATCCAAAAAAATCAAATATTTCAAAAATCCAAAAAAAAATCACATAATTTCAAAAAATTCCAAAACAAAGTGACACTTTCAGATCACCACATAGCTTTGAACTTCAACAAAATCAAAACGCGATATGATCGACAATCAAGCAGACATTGCAACATACCCATCAATCACCCTTTTAAATCCAATTTAACACACAAGCTGTGACAAGAATTGGATCTACATGGAAGCGTGATACTTGTTTGTTTATCGATCTTTGATTATTTTATGATTTTTATCTTTGATGTCATGTCTTTTAGCTTCTCGAGGATGTCTTAGAATAGAGAGACAAGGATGGGGCATGTTCACTTGTTTGTTGTTTATGGATTGTTTCTTATTCACAGGATGAATCGTCTTAAGACATTGTCTAAAATCATCGAGGACATATGAGTCTCGTGTGGATAAGAACATTCCTTTTCTGATAGTGTCTTTCATGCAATAAGTATTCAAGTCATCTAAGGTCCTTATACCTAGATGCTTATACTTCACTACTAAATAAAAATGCAAACAATATTCTGGTCATGTAGAGAATCATGTTATCTAGACGCTTATACTAATTTGCGACATGATAAGCTCTATGATGATAAAGCACTACGTAAAGCACAGGAAGCTTCATCACCTTCATTTCCTTCATATCTCTTTTTCATCTATCATTTCTTCCATCATCCATTTCCTTCATCATTTCATTTTTCTTTATGCTCCTTATCGCAAAGAATAATTAATCAGTTTATCTAACTAATGCTTGTCTTTTAATCCAAATATCAAATCAATAAACTTGCTTTTTATCTTGGGACTCCAATGCTCCCTAATCACTCAAATTATTAATCAATCATTATTTTGTGCTAGCATCAATCTCAACCAACTTAATCATCACATCAACCCGACTATATTGAGCATTTCCATCAATTGTTCGGTTACGCCTATCAGTCATGCATTTTCATCAAATGTGCATCTCCACTTAATTACTCTCACAATATCAATTATCAAATCTTCTCCTCAAGATCTATCGAGAGATTAATCTAATCACAACTTGTTTTATCAATCTATCGAGAGGGAATATCATTCATATCATCATCCTTACCAGGATATCCCTAGGGCATGTATCAGTTAATCAATTCTTTTTCTTTGAAATAGCATGACAGGTTGCATTGTCTCAAAGAGGGGAAAAATGTAGACACTCAAAATTATCCTCACAATCATCCTGTTTTTTATCTATTAATTAAATGGATATTATTATCTGTTTAATTAATTAATTTAATACTTTCTTCTATTCATTCATTAATTCCACTTAAATCATTAACATATTATAAGCATTTATCCATTCGCACAATCATTTATCCATAAATCATTTCATAATACTCTATTCACATTATTATTAAATTATCCATGCATTCAATCCATTAAATCATTCATCTAAATTCACAAATCATTAAATCATTTAATCTTTATCCATTTACATATTTCATTAAGTAATTTGCATATATAAATCCATTTATTTAAATCATTCATTAATTCACAAATCCACTTTAAATATAACTCCTAAACCTACATCATATCATAAATCATCTCATTTATCTCTCTCATTCCCATCAATTGCACTTGATTAAGCAATATGGGATAATTATTCATTCCTCCACTTCACTCTTTTATTCCCAAATTTCTCCTGTAACATGAATCCATTATGTCGGGACATCTATATAAACCCTCTCTTCTCACCATTGGGCATACATACACACACATATTCAATTTCAATTACACATCTCTATCTGTTCATCATAGCTTCTTGTTGCATTTGTGCTTGTGAAAATCTGAGAGCACCAAATGCATAAATCAAGATCTTGATGATAGGAGAACAATGGAGTGACTTTTCCTTTTGAATGCTCATTTTTGGTTTTCATGATTTAGTTTTCATTTTTGCATGTGCTTTCATTTAAGAAAGGCTTCATTGATGTTATGGTGAAATTGTGATTTTGGATTTATAGTTTTAAATCAGCTTTTTCAGTTTTCAGCATAAAAATAAACATCATTTTTCCTTGCTTTTGGCGTGGGAAGATAAAGCTTAAGGAATAAAACATTTAAATAATGCCTAAGACACGAAAGTATGGATCATGTGACTTTGAATTTCATGCTTCCTCAAATCCAAAGACGACTTGTGAACCACACACCACACTTCATCATGATCTAGAATATTCCTCTAACATCCTAAAATCCATCACATTCCTTCACAACAATTCACACCTTCAAAATGTACACAACTTGTACACTCAGACTACACTACCAAACATTGCAACTCTAAAATCCATCTTCCGGAGTACCAAACCACGAATCCTCTTGAAACAAACAAGAGATGAACACCATCATCATACCTTCAGAATCACAAGACCTAAAGAGAAACTGCAAATAAATGCGGAGAAATTTTTTTTCTCCCAAACACCTTTGTAAGCAACATTGAAAAACCAGTTCACACACTATTGCACATAATTTCCTCTACACATCGATCCAAAAGCTCAAATTTTGGATATAGAAACTCTGAACACCTCTAACCAATATATCCAAACCACACAAGAAGATCTTCAACCTAGAAGAAATGTGAAGCAAAGCCAAAACACCTCTACAACACCTTGCTTCCTCTTTTTATCAATTTTCCCAATATCCTCGACATCTAAACCATAAACAAAATCTTATCAAAGCAACATCAAAGGTTAACATCAACAACTTAACTGATGACAACATAATGCAACTTAATCAAAGCAACAATCTCTCTCAGCCACTGCACAACTATCATCAATGACAACACAAGCTTGTTGACATCAATGACAACACAAGCTTGTTGACATCAATGATAGCACCTTCATACATGCAACACCTAGCCATCTTACCATTAACTTACCTTGCATTTTGAATTTACTATCATATAGTAAGACTAGATCCCCTATTTGAAAATTCTTAGTGTGGAGGTTTCTATGATGACAAGCCTTTTGTCTTTTCCTTTCTAATTGTTGATTGTATAAGGCTATGAACCTGTTCTCATCCAATTTTTCTAGTTCTTCAACCTTTTTTGCTAAGGACTCATCATCATCCAACTACAATGTGAGCATAGTACATAAGTTAGGGATTATGAAGTTCATGGGATTTGCCACATCAGTTCCATAAACTAATTGAAATGGTGTAAACTTGTTGGTCCTTTTGTAGGATGTGTGGTAGGCCTAGAGTACCACAGGTGTCTTGATGTCCTAGTCTGACCTATTTCCATTGCACATTTTAGTAATTTTTGTCCCAATTATCTTATTCAAAGCTTCATTTGATCTATTTTCTTATAGATAGTATAGTGAGCTTTTATTGTGCATGATCATAAAATTTTGTTGAAGCTTCGCAATCACTTTATTAACATTTTTTTTCATTAGTCACTTACTATTGTTGATGGGAAACCATACCTAGTGGTTATATTTTTTTGTGATACAATCCTTAGTAGGCTATGCCTCTACCCATTTTGTTAAATAGTATACATCTATTATTATGAATCTTTCTCTTAAGTGTTTAGCAAGTGGTTCAATGGATCCTATAAAGTTTATCACCCATTTTTCAAATGGGATTTGTGCTAGTATTGGTTTCAAGGGAATTTCATCTCTTGCAGTAGGTTTCCCAACCCTTTGACATATGTCACATTTATTTACATATTATTTTGCATCTCTATGTAGGGTTGACCACCAAAGTTTGACTAGTTTAACCCTTTTAGCTATTGTTTCACTGCAATTATGTCCTCTTGCTATTCCTTCATGTGCTTCTTTTAGGATGGATTCCATTTCATGCTTATAAATATCTATTCTTGTAATTCCATCACGTCCTCTATGATGCAATTCTCCTTCTATTAATGTATATGGTATAAACTTTCGCAATAGAGATTCTTTAGCTTGCGGTGAGACATCTATGGGAAATTCCCCTTTAGATAAGAGTATAGAAATATCATGTGGATCCTCTAGTACCATATTTAGTCTAAATAGATGTGCACTAGGTAGATCTTCCGACTGATATTGTGTTTCCTCCCCTATTTCAATTCTTGATAAGTAATTAGGCCATTGATTGTGTTTTCCTGGTTTTATCATTATTTTAAAATCAAATTCTTGGAACAAGAGTAAGCACTAAAATATCCTTCCTTGTATGATAGGTTTATTAAGTAAGTACTTTAATGGTCATTATCTATAAATAATGTAAATGGTGTTGATAGTAGGTAGTGTTTGAATTTTCGTAATGCATAAACCATAGCCATGGCTTCTCATTTTGTAGTGGTGTAATTTTTCTCCACCTTAGATAATTTTTTTCTTGCAAAGGCTATGGGATGGTCCTTATTTCCTTTGGGTTGGGCCAATATTGCTCCTACGGAAATTCAGGATGCATCTACATGTACATGGAATAATGTATTCCAGTCGAGGAAGATTAGTACAGGTGCCTCTGCAATTTTGTTCTTTGGTGTATCAAATGCTTGTTGGCATTTCTCAGTCCACTCAATACTTCTACTAGATTTCTTCTTCAATAGTTCCTCCATTGGTGCAACTATTCTAACATAACCCTTTATAAATTTTTGGTGATATCTGGTATATCCTAAGAAACTTTTTACTTCTAAAGGTGCCTTAGGTGGTGGTAGTGTCATGATTAAAGTAACTTTCATGGGGTCTACCATCAACCCTTCTTTGTAGATGTTGTGTCCTAATAAGGTCCCATAAGGTACCACAAATATGTACTTCTTCAAATTTAGTGCAATTTGCATACTTCGACACCTATTTAGCATCATTCTCAACACTTGTACATGGTCATTTATCAAGTCATATACTATCCAATCATCCAAGTAGACTTCCAAAAAATTATGTATAAAATATTTAAAATCATTTATCATTATCTTGTTGAATACTATAGGTGCATTCTTTAGTCCTAATGGCATTACTGTGTACATGTATGATCCCCATTCTATTACAAATTTTGTTTTTGGTTGATCCTCACTTATTTTTACTTGATGATAGCCAAAAAATCAATCAATGAATGAGTAGATTTCTCTTCTCGCTACTGATTCCAATATTTTTTTAATGAATGGTGTAGGAAAGGGATCATGAATGCAAGCTTTATTCAGTTCTCTGAAGTCAACTCAAGTTCTTATTTCCCCTATTTTCTTATTTTTTATTACCATAGGGCTAATCCATTCTACATCTTCGACTAGTTTGATTATGCCTGCTTCCAACATCTTGTCTAGTTCTACTTTAACATTTTTTTTCATGTTTGGGTTTAGTTGGTATGGTCTTTTTCGTACGGGTTTAACTCCTTTCAACTATATATCTTCATGACTCCTACTTCATCATTTATGCCCTTTAGGTCTATAAATATTCTAGGGAATAGTTCATCAAATTCTGATAAAATCTCATCCCAATAGTCTCTTATTTTGAAAACTTTAAGATCTCCTTCCTTAGAAATATTTTCTTCTCTTATTTTAATCAGTTGGTTATAATATTTTTGTTTGGATTTTTTTGGAGATTTTATTTCTCTTTCTCCTTGTTGGACTTCTATGTCTAAGTTGTGTGTAACATGATCATCCTTTTTTGTTATATAATATCTTCTATTTAGTAATGTTGGTTCCTTATCTAACCATTCTATGTATTTCCATATTCCCTCTGATGATGGTGGTGGTGTAGAGGTTTGTGGTACCACCACTTCCTGATTTTTACCTAGTTTGAATATTATCTCCTTCATTTGGAGCAATGTGGTATATATGTGTGTCTTCATTGTAAAAATATAATCTATTTCTAAAATCCATTGTAAGTTCTATCGAATCTTTTGTTTCTCCTCTTTACTCTTGGTTTATGTACCAAGTCTGCTATAGTGTTAATGTCCAATAGAAAAAATGGATATATATATATATATATATTCATTAATCATACTCATTTCTTGCTCTCCATGTGGTGATGCAATTGGTTAAATTATCTTTCAGTAAAATATTTCTATTATGCTTTGGTATTCCTTGTATTCTCCTTCCTTTGATAGATATCTTGTTTTGATTAAGATTTTAAATATTTCCCATTGTGTTAATTGTTCCTTATGTGTATTGCACCAACATGCAACATTACACATCAGTGTAGTAATATGTCAAGTCTCATGTATTCAATTTGTATTTTTTTTCTATTTGTGTAATGAATGATAATAAGTTGCCAAATCTTGAATATTTGGGTAGTTTGATATGTGAAATCCCTTGCGAGATGTGATTTATTTGTTGAGATATTTCAGTTGTAGCATTTATTCTATATTTCAATGTATCACAAGGGTTCTGCAGTAAAGTTTTTGGGACTCCAATAGAATGCAGAGCATCCACCGATGCCTTTTGAATCATGAATATTCTATAGAATTTGGTAATCCTCCGAGGATGGAGTTCTAGTTCCTCTCTCATCCATGCATCTAACACATTCTAAGTATTTGTGCTATATGTAGTGCTTTCTATTTCAATTTCTCCTTCTGAATTGGGCTCTTCCAAAATGTCATTTGGTGTTAGTTGTGAGATTATGTACATGTTTTTTATTTTTAGATCAATTATATTTTTCTAGGTTCACTTCTTCTATATATGATTCGCTTGAGGTTTTCCCTAAGGGGATATGAACTATTCTATTCTTATCAACAAATAATAATTCCTCTTTTATGGAGTCTACAATTCTATTTGTGTTTATAAGCCATCTAACTCTAAGTAATGCATTGAATGAGTCAAAGGTCTCCTTTATAGTTCAATGACTTCAAAATACACTATTTGTGTCACTCCTTTGACACCAACTTCTACTTGTTTCCATACCCCTAGGGTTTTCATTTTTGTACCATCTAGTAGGATAATATTAGAGGGTTTTTGATTTAGTTTTGGTTTTTCTATTTGTTCCCATGCCCGTTTTGGGAGCATGTTTATATTAACTCCTAAGTCCACCATGAAATTAGTTATTTTCTTGTGGTCTATGCTTATTGTAATCATAATTGGTCATGTGTTCCCTTGTCTATCATTCTTGTTTATAGTTCTAATTTGTGGTATTTTATTTTGCTTGTTCTAGTACTTGGAAAATTGCTTTAGTTTATCTAGTAGGTTATATTGTTTATATATTTTTATCAATTTCTTAAGTATGTCTACTTCTTGTTTAGAAAAATATTCATTTCATTTTGTTGCATGCTCTTGTTCATTTGTGATATTTTTCTTTGTTTCTTCTATTATTTTTTCATGTTGTTTCTTAGTTGGATGAAATTCTTCCCCATTTGAGGTAGTTTCTTCCTTTGTAGTTTCATGTCTACATTTTCTGTATTGGTTCCTTTGCTTGTTACTACTATTTCTTTGTTGTAAGCATGATTTTCTACTTCAGAATTTCTAGTCCGCTTAGGTTTGATATCAATCAATTTTTCTTTTCAACATCTTCTATCTGTTTCCTTGGGTTATTTTTGTGTTTTCCTTAATATCCTTGATCCTCTGGATGGATTTAGATTTTGTAGTTCATCACTCTTTGATTGAGGTTTCGTATTCCTATAATAGGTTTGGGCTTTATCACAATTGAATATATCATGTTTTGTGCTTCTATAAAATCCACAGGGTTTCTTCCTATCACCCTAGCATTATGTCGTGAAGTGTCCTTGTTTATTGCATTTGAAACTTGTGGCATCTATTTATCTTCTTCTTTATTTGCATCAACCTCTATCTCCTTGGAATTGACCTCTTTCAATATATGGGTCTTGAGTCTGTTGATTTTGTATGGAGTTAATATTCCTCTTAGTTTGTCATTGTGGTACTTTATATTTGTGGTCTTGTTGATAAAGTGGCATTTCTACTAGTCCTTTGACATATGCCAAATTTTTTGGTCACTATGGTTTGTTATGGTTGGGTCTTCTCTTAATTAGAACAATTGTGAGGAACAATCTTCTATTTCATGATCATCCCATTTTTTGCAAAGGTTGCAATAGATGGAGTTTATCTTTTTGGGAAATGCTCGTAAATCTACCCTTAGTGTGTTAGCTTTATTTTCTCTAATTTCTTTTGGGTATCCAGTTATTATGTGTCCCTCTCTTCCACAATAAGTACACCAAATATTAGGTCTTGGCGCAAACATCTCTTGTTTTTTATAAGCTCTTATCAGAGTCGTAATTGTTCTATCCCAAGTTTTAGTTTCTCCATTTCTTTGTTCTCATTTTCCCTTTCATATGTTTGCCAGGATTGGTTTTCAATCTAGCAAGCTAAAGTAACAAGTACTAGATAGGTGTTAAAATGTCTCCTATCCAAGGCTACCCCAATTTTTGATGTTACTCCAAAGATGAACCATTCATTTTTTGTTTTTTTGTTAATGGTTCTTCTAATCTTCTAGTGATTTCTTTAAATATTTTATCAAATTATTTTATTATTTCATCCTCGTTTTGTGTAAGTTCCTATAGTTTTTTGACTCCTTCTGTAAGTAGTTCTGAAGTGTCAATGTTTGCTAAGAAGTCTTGTTTTACTATATCTCATTCCTTATCATTCTCAGGATAGGTTTTTTGGTACCATTTGAGGGTGTCACCACATATGGATCTGATAAAGTCAAATAGTTTTGCATTATCCCTAGTTATATTCTATCTTTACCACATGGATTATAGGATAAATATACATTTTTTTGCTTCATTAGTATCTTTTTCGAATAGGGGTAACTTCCTAGGAGTATTCATGCATGTTTCTTCTTCATATTCATTTTTTGTATATCCTATGTCAAAGTAGCATATCCCCAGGTCTCCTATGTTATTCTCCTCACTTCCATATTCTTTTGTAGCTTGCTCACTTAAGGTGTGTCCTAATCCTTCTGCATAAATTCTTCTTGATTTTAATGGCATTAAGGGCGACCCTTCATCCAAGAGTTGTAACTATCTAAACTATCTTTTCATCCTTGGCGATGTTTGTTTGTTAGTGTCGTTTGACTAGTTGAGGGCACCACTTCATTAAAGGTTGTTAAACTCATAGGATCCTCTTTATTTTCTACCGCATCTTCTCCCCTTATCCATCTTTTGCATTGTTAGATTAGGGTAGATTCAATCACTTAACATTCTTCATCTATGATTCAAATGACCAAAAAGCTTATTTGAAGTAAAACTAGATGGATGTTGGAGTGATTTCCATTTTTCATTACTTGATCATCCTATTGTGTGAATGATCTAGTCCTAGTTTTATACGATCTAAGATTGGTAAAAATATATTCACTCAAACTACAAACTTTATTTTCTTAGTTAACTCATCCATGGCCATATTTTTTTGAAAAATTTCTTGATTTTAATATAGCTAACTATCTATTTATTTATTGGGTCATAAGGTTAATTTTCTTTTAAGTTTCATATTTATCTTGAGCTCTCATTGGCTAATTAGTGATTACAGAATCATGACGTGGTTTACAATAAAGTATTTGAGGGGTCAATGCGATTAGAAATCTTATTTTTTATATTGCAAAATCTTATATTTAGTTGAATACAAATAAATTTAAAAACATATTAGATTCTCTATTTTATGGAAATATGGATTTCCTTTATAAACTAAACATTATAATTAGAATACAATTATACTTTTATTATTAAGCAAGCTTGAAAATGATAAAAAATGACTAATCTTGATGTTTTCCTTTGTTTTTTGGAAGAGGCTCACCTAATTAAAGGAACATTTAAACTTCAAGAAAGGAAATTAAATCCAAATGATGAAGACATTTGGCCATATGAACATGAAAAAAAATAACATGAAAAATGATGACTATTGTCGAAGGCATTTTTTATGAATGTACATAATAAAAGTGTCATTCATATTGATAGTTAAAGTTAGACACCTAATCCTTATGCCCTTGGCATATCCCTATACATATAACATGAAGTTGCAACCAACACACCTAAATATCTAGGATGACAATCAGATTCACAAAAGCACCTATGATGAATTTATATGGACCCCCTACACACAAAATGAGACCTCCATTACAGTGATCAAACTTAATCACATGAACATGCTCCCTCTGTGATAATGTGACATACATGACAATAAAGTGTGTTGAGCACTACTTGAAATCCTCATGGAATATACCATATACCAATGAATGTGATATTATGCTAATATAGACTATGGTTGAAAGCCTATTAAAAAAATTGAGCTCAAAATATACAACCCTAACATTAATATGAATACAATGAAAATGATGCATGTCATTAAACCCACGTAAAATTCAAACAAAAGGTCAAAGAAAAACTTAAAAGGGTTCTCAATTTCATAAAAAATATGGACATGTATAAACCACACAAAATGTCCCCCACCTTAAAACAAAAGAAAACTACCAAAAGTGAAATCATGAATGACACAATAAAACTTCTTGATTATAGGGAGGCATTTTTTCATGTTAGTGTAATGTCATAAAATTGCACCCTTAATGCAATTTCACATTACATCAATATTCACTTTAGCCTAATGAGATAATAATACGAATACCCTTGCTCCATCGCCTTCATTTTTCGTCCTTGACCTTGTTTTCTGTTGGTGGGGGAATTTTTATCGGGGACACTTCCACATCGCATAGACATTTGTGCATTGCATGAATGTCCTGACAAGATTCCTAATCCAGTGGCCATTGGGATGTTATACTTCTACCTTCCTGTGAATTATAATGCCTCTACAATCGTATGCATGCCTGAAAATGACCCTCTTGTATGTAATTATTCATTTGAACTCATATTCTTTCCTCTCATTCATTCAATTCACTAATTCTCACTTCTACCAACTCAATCTCTCATTCTTGCAAGTCCATTCTCTCAACCGTCATTCTCTTCTTGCTCTCTTGCTTTCTCAATCTCTTCTATATCAAGGTTCTTACACATTCATCTCAAGCTTTCTCAAGGCATTGTGAATACCCTTGCTCACCACCTTCATTTTCATCCTTTACCTTGATGTTTTCTGTTGGTGGTGGAATTTTTGTCTAGGATGCTTCAACATCGCGCAGATGTTTGTGTGCCATGTGAATGTCTTTACAAGATTCCTAATCCTATGGGAATTGGGACGTTACACTTCTACCTTCTTGCAAAGTGTAGCACCTCTGCAGTCATAGATGTGCCCAAAAGCAACCCTCGTGTATGTAATTATTCATTTGAACTCATATTCTTCCCTCTCATTCATTCAATTCATTAATTCTCATTTCCAACAACTCAATCTCTCATTCTTGCAAGTCTATTCTCTCAACCTTCATTCTCTTCTTGCTCTCTTTCTTGCTCAAGCTCTTCTATATCAAGGTTCTTACACATTCGTCTCAAGCTCTCTCAAGGAATTGCACTCCCTCTCGGCTTCACAAGCTTGTTGGAGAGAGGGTAACATTTCCTTGTGTTGCATTATAATTCTTATTGAAGTAGCATATTGATATCTTGCATGTTCTATTTCTTTATCTTGTTATTTCACATTGTCTATTGTCTTTTTCTCTACCTTGTTGTCTCTTTGGCTATCCATGAAGGTGGAAACACCAAAATAGGGGTTTGACCAAGGCAAGCCCTGAAATACCCCCAACACTTTTACTATTTTTATGTGTGCAAGTTGTCTATGTGGAGCTTTGCAGGAAGCTTCATAGTTGGACCACCCATGAGTTCATCTCTTTCCTTCACTCTTCGTTATTTCACTTAATATTTTGATTCCTCATTCACTTAGTATTCTTCTTATTGTTCTTTCCTTTTAGTTTTTTGAATTCTATTAGATTAGTCAAAACTATTAAACTCTTATTCCCAATTAGTTAGCAAACCTTGTGTGTTTTTGGAGGTTGACTCTATCTTTGGTCCATATGAGATGTCAATGCCCCATTGAGATGCTAGCATGCCACACTTTCATCCTCTAGTTGAGATCTAGTTTTTCTATCTCCCAAGACCTCTAAGGCCTACTCACTCTGCTTTTGAAGTTATTTTTCCATAAACAATCATAAAATACAAAAACATATCAAAAAATATCCCTTAGTCATCTCCCATCACTTGATCTTGTTTTCTTGAGGTAGTTGAGGATAAGTCACTCCTTGTAGACTCTTCCCTATCCTAGTGACTCAGAAGTAGAGAATCTCCTCTACATTTTGGTGAACAAGACATGAACTTTCTTTCATGTCTTTGTGTCAAAAAATTTCTTCTCTTATGTTAGGACGTGTTGTAGATAGCGCATTGTGACACTTTCATGAGCTTCACGACCCAATCTCCTACCTCTAGACATAGTAAGGAGAAGCTATTGAAACATAGATATGGGGTCTAGAAGGTTTAGTCCTCCCTGTTCAGGTTTGAATTTTGAGGAGTACTCTACAGGACTTCCAACCGGATTTTCCCTGCCTCGCAATGAAGTTGCAACCCATACCCCTCCAGCCTCTCCCTCAAACTCTTCCACTTCCTTAGAGGAGGAAGTTGCTCTCAAGGTTCCTATGGAGCAAATTCACTCTTTGGAATTGAGGCTCTAAGAGCTTGTAGGGTTCCTAGAGAGAGAATATTATTATGCTTAAGCAACTCCTCTTGTTAGTAGTCTAAATAATTTATTAATTAAGGATTGACGTGTCTTAGAGCTACTTCGTGGTATAACAAATATTGTGGAAACCCATGTCCCATCTTACACCATCATCTTGGGCAATCCCAAAGATGTCCAATCAGATATTATTGGTCAGAAACTAAATATCTTGATGCCTAGGGTGTCTATTTACATGGCTAACATGGTCCCCTCCATCAATACTATTACCACCTCCACATTTGAGGAGATTCCTATGGTTAGAGTAAATCAAGTTCCTCTAGGTTTTCAAATTTCTACATCTAGGACTCAAAATGTCTCTTCCTCTAGTGTTGGTGTTGGTGTTGGTATTGGTATTGGTGCTAGTAGTGGCGCTAGTTCTGGTGTTGTGTTGGTGCCTCTTCTAGTCATACTTTGTCTGCAGACCCCATCCTAAATGCTCTCTTATAGAACATGGGGTAGATGTAGTCTTAGCTGGAAAATTTGGCTAGCTCATCTTCTCAGCCTATGTTGTAGCCCTATTGTCATCACAATCCCTTGTCTTTTAATATTGTAAACACCCCTATCTCCCTAGGGATGGAAATTCATAAGTTTGAGAAGTACAGTGGCTAAGGGGACCCACAAACTCATGACTCATCCTTTAATGCCATGTGTAAGGATTTATTTCATTATGATTATTTTCTTGCAAAACTATTCCCACGTTCCCTTAAAGGGGCTACCTTGGAGTGGTATTGCTCTTTTCCTAATAATTCCATCTTTTCCTTTGATAAGCTTGTAAATTATTTCCTCTAGCAATTCTAGGCCAACATCAGGCTGAAGGTCTATTTACCAATCTCGTTCGATGTAAGCAAGGGGCGCATGAGAAGGTGACTAATTTTACAGCTCGTTAGCAAGCCCTTTTTTCTCAGGTCTCCTATGCCCTGCCTAATTTTGATGTACATAGAGTGTTCATTGGAAACTTGCAGAGAGTGTTCATTTGAAACTTGCAGTTGACACCGAGATTAATTTCTATTGATGAAATATTCATCCTTTTCCCATTTGTGTGCTACTCTACGCGAGTACCAACAAACGGTTGCATAGTATGGGGATTCTTCCTCATCCTCCCATTAGGATGGTCAGTCAATTGTGTCAATCTATGGTGAGTCAAGAAAGAACAAAGTAGTGGTGAACATGGTGTCAGTTCCCACTAATAAAATTTTTGTAGGTCGAAATATAATACTCACAAAATTATTTGAATCTCATACTAATGTAGTATTGTAAGAGAGGGGGACCGACCACGTTCAAGGCCCCAGGTCACGGAGAGCCAGGAGCAGAAGGTTTCCCTAACTTACCTCAGGTTAAAGTGGTTTTTGGAGATGAGGAACGAGAATGATGAGGACTATAAGTTCCTCCAATCACTCTACAAACCCGAAACTTAGAACGGGGCGAGACAAGCCAGTTTTCAAGTTCAACACTATGCCTCAAGAAGCTCTCTACCTAAGGACAAAAGTGTGGTCCCGAGACGATAGCGTGACGCGTTGGCATATCTCAAGTGCACTGACCTCCGTACAACTAGAGGACTAAAGAGACAAGGTTAAAATCTAGAAAAAAGACTAACAACCCAGCTAACTACTTCCGAAGGGCCAAAACAACACTATGAAATAGACAAGATATGCTCTAATATGATAAAGTAATTTCACAAGAGTTAGGGTGGCATGAATAATCTAACAAAGGTATTTGTTCGCTAGCTAGCTCCCAGTAGCATGTTCACCTACACACAAAGAGGAGGAAAATTTAGTTGGGGCTGTTAAGGGGTTTGCCTCAGTCAGACCCCTACTTTGGTGTTTCCACCTCCACAGACAGCCAAGTTTGCAACAATGAAGGAAAAGTATGATAAAGGAAGGAAATGAAATAAAGAACACTAAAGCACTACAAAATAGTAAATGTGCTTACTCAACCAAGTAATAGAGGAGAGGAGTGGGAAGCTTACCACCTCCACCGAGAGCACTGAAGGCTAATGGAGGATAAAATGAGAGTAATCAAGCCTCTGTCGCGATGGTATTGTCCCACACTTGCTCTACTAAATTGATGGAGTGATGTTGTTGTTGCTATGGAGTGCAAAAGTGTTGCTAGAATGGAGACTAAAATGCTTGAACTTGTGAGGAAGATTGCTTCAAGGGATGCAAAAAAAGATGAAAAGTATGTAGAAGGAGGGAATTTGAAGGAAGGATGAAGAAAACGACCATATTCGGGTTGGTCGTCCGAAGAGGGCGTTACAAGTCGACTACCAAAGAGAAGTGTAACACCTTTATAGGATCTATCTACAAGAATTTGTCAAGGACATAAGCACACCACATGGACATCTGCATGTCGCATTGGCATCCCCGACAGAAATTCCTCCACCGACGCTCAAAACAGGCACCAAGTGGAATGAAGCTAGTGGGCTTATGTGGAATTTAGCCTCTGAATTTGGTTTTCTAAAGTGGAGAAAGGAAAAAGGATAATTCGCATAAGGGGTGAAAATTCACTCCTATACATTTTTCCCCCACTTTAGTAAACACGATTATTGATGAGTACTTCGATAAAGTAGATCGAAGAATAGTAGGGCTAGAAATGTATACTTGAACCATCGAGGAAGCAGACCACGATCTAACAAACCTGAAGGTGCAGGGAAAGCGAAGGACTTCATAGCTTCTCAAAACTATGAAGTTGAAGAAAGAAAGCGTCTTACAGGCCCACGAACCTACAAGGAGGCAACCCCCAAGATCTCTCGCATGAAGGAAGCCCTATGAAGTAAGCGCCTTATAGGCCCACAAACCTACAAGGAAGGTGTCCCCCAAGAAATCTCACATGGAGGATACCCAGGAAGCATCCCCCAAGATCTCTCACATGGAGGAAGCCAGGAAAGCACCCTACAGAACCACAAACCTACAGGGAAGGTGTCCTTCAAGATCTCTTACATGAAGGAAACCTAAGAAAGTTCCCTACAAACCTGCAGACCTATAGGGAATGTATCCCCAAAGATCTCTTGCATGGAGGAAACCTAAGAAAGTGCCCTATAGACCTACAGAACAATAGGGAAGGTATCCCCCAAGATCTTTGGCATGGAGGAAACCCAAGAAAGCACCCTGCAGACGTGCAGACCTACAGGGAGCCACCCCCAAGATCTCTTACATGGAGGAAGCTCAAAGGAAGTGCCCTACAGGCTCTCAGACCTGCAGGGAAGTATCCTCCAAGATCTCTCGCATGGAGGAAACCTAGGAAAGTAGACTCCATAGAGTCAAAATGCAGCCACGTAAGTAAGTAGAAAGTCATGCAGACCGTCGACAATTTGGAAGACTCTCAAAGGGGTCCCTCGGGAACCTTTCATGAAGAAGGGGTCCACTCAAGAGACACATGGTTCAAAAGAAGATGTTTCCTTTCTCAAATCGATCCATCATCAAGGGATCCTTTTGAAAGATGTTTGGTCGATTCCAAAAAAGGATATAAAAGTCATGGAAAATCCTAACCTGAGAATTGGACATTCCAGCAGGTGACTGACATCTTCTTATGGTTGTTTATTTACATTGTCAAACCAGGGAACGTATACTTGAAATGGAGCGGCACTGTATGTGCACTAAGAACCAGTTTAAGTCACAATTTACTAGAAATAAATGCTTGGAAGGAATTCTACTTATGCTGCAGGAATGTAATGTAAAGTCTTCTTAACTTAAGCATAACTTAATCAAAGCAGAAATCATGACAACTATTACTAAGAAACAAACTATGAACTGGCCTTATGCTGCAGGAACAAACACAGGGATGGATTCTCGATGCTGCAGGAACAATATAAGACTGAGTTTGCATTGAAACCTTCAAGAATGAAATCTAACTTATAATCAATAGGAGATAAATAACTAACTACAGATACTCACTAAGTGGACCCCCTTAGCAAGCATCAACCAGTTTATGCAAAAATTGAACTCAAAACTTCATCAGCTTTTATTCATAAACTTGGAATTATATACATTGATTGTTCTGCTTGTAAGAAAACTAACACAAAACACTGTTTCTCATTATAATACTAACTTTAAAACACTATGTTGCTCACTCATGCAGGAGGAACACTTATTTATATTAGAAAAACAACTAACTACCTAACTCTAACAGAGAAAGACATGGACATAAATGCATCTTGAAATCGAGGAACATACTTCTCATAAATGAAGGCATATCTGTTCAACACGATTCAGAGAGAATTTAGTATTCCACTCTTCTTAGATTAATGATCATTTAGATTTCCTCCCAACGACCCGGTCAAAGAGTCTTTGCTGGAACAACTTCCTCGATGTCGTGCTGGAAATGGACTTTACTACAAGGTCGAGATCTGATGCGCTTTGACTCGTTCATGCTTCCTTCAACAACCTGCGATGCACATAGCGACAGAAGTGAAAGAAAGCATGCGTGGAAAATAACATGATACACATTCATTAATCACATATTAAATCCATTTCATTATCCAAAAACCACATGCATTATATCAGTCATTCGGGAGGTCAAAGATGGCAATTAATACAGACACATAGAGATGTTAAGCTGCAAGAATATAGGAATGTGTTGCTACAGGGTACTACCCGATTTTAGATAAAAATCCTTTAATCAAAGACTTAAAACAACCATCAACAATAAGAGTAATGGTATTAAAAATACATCATAATATTCAAATTATGACCATATTTCGAGCTCATCATTTGCCCCCTACTTATCCTAATGATGGTCCTCCAGCATTAAACTTTCTAGTTGTTTCTCTGAAATCAGTAGGAGTAGTATGGCCCTGTAATGAAGTTCCTAATTTGTAGTAGAAGCCTCTAAAACTTTTCCATCTCTCATACTTGCGGGTTTCTGCATCCTCATTAACATTTTTAGCCCAATAAGGGTAAAGTGGCTACATCAAAACTAGAGGTCGAAATATTAATGGTAACCATAACTCAAACCTTCTCTGGAGACCAAGCTGCATATACTTCTCTATCCTTCTGATGGCTGCCTTAAAGTTTAGAGGGCTATGAGGCTCAGATTTCCTCAGACCAACAATTAGTTTTTCCCATCTTGTTTCAATTCAGGAAGATGAAATCTTCCAAAACAGATATGTTTAGTCTTTGAACTCATCATACACCTACTTCCTGATATCAAATATTTTCATTCTTTTTGTCTGATCATTGAATCCATATACAACAGTAAGCCAAGTTCTCAGAATTGTGTGGGGAGCTGAGCTTTCAGGTCACAGTGGAATAGGTCCATTCCTTTCAGCCTCTTCATAAGCCTCTAATTGTCTTCCATAGTTAGTTTCATTAGCCGCCCAAGACATGAGTGACCTCAGATGAATGTCACCAATGTAGAGAAGCGGATTCCACTCCGTTTCAGAGGGAATTAACAAACCATGCAAATAAAACTCACATAAAGAATTTTTCAGCCAACTGGGTGCTACTTGATATGCATCATAAAATTCCTTAGCTGTGTGAATGACAAGGTCTAAATTTCTTGAAATTCTCATCAATTGGAACCAAAGAAATTGCTCTTTAAGGCACATAGCATATACCCTAGGTGGTGGTCTACATTCCATAATTTTACCAGTTATCTTCACCATTTCATCCATTTTCTCTTTCATTTCTTTCATTTCTTGTTTTTGTCTTTCAATTTCCCTTTTCAATTTCTTCTTTTCTTCTTCCCAAAGACTTTGTTGAATTTCAGTTCTAGCTAAATGGCGGAAACTCAAAGTTCGAAATGTAACAAGCCTCTGTGTAGTCCTAAGATATTCCAAATATTCAATTAACAATGTCCTTTTATAAACAACCAATGCTCGACAAGTTTCAGGGGGTAATGGGGTTTCATTGGACACTTCAGATTGTTCAAGTTGTTCTTCCTCTTGCTGCAGGATGGACTCCTATTGCTGCTTAGGAGGAGATTGTGTTTCTTCTGAAGCTTTCCTAACTGCTTTAGCCAAGTCATCAAGACTTGGCATCCCCCTTTCATTACCACTACCATGTTGTGCTTCCTCAACTTCCATTGTCTTAGTTTGCACTTCCCCAGGAATAACAGATGGACTTTGTGGAACATTCTCAGATACATTATGAGAAACATCATGACTGAATTCTTCAGATTCCTCAGGAATTACTATAATTTCAGGTTGAATGGAGGTTGAGGTAACTTTATGCTATTTCCTTGATGAAACTCTTTTTGGCAATGTTTCTAAAGTAACAGCTGTAGGAGACACTTTCGTGGCTTTCCTCTTTCTAACCTGCCTAGAGGATTCAGACTCAGCAGGAGAAGATGATAGTGAAACTGCAGTGGCAACAGGCGTTGTTGCAGGAGAAACTACTACAAGAGAAGATGCTACAGGAAAGAGTGGAGTAGAACATTTTCACTTTTGAACATGAGGGTCAGATTCTAGGGTTTGTTTTGCCCTAGATGACTCTCTTACCTTTGTTTTCCCTTTTTCTTTTCTACCAGCAGACCTGGTTTATACTTGGGTAGAGGGCTCTGGTGTGGAGGCTGTAGGACTAAGTGTTGTAGGAGCAGATGATTCTTTCTCTACTTCCATACTTGTAGATTCTACTCTCTTTTTCTTTTTCTTGTGTTGTGCAGGGAGTGCTCTAGGAGGCTCTGGAGGTTGCAAACCCTTATGGGCAACAAATTGTTGCCAAGAAAGGGGTGATACATCCCTCAGGGAACGCTCGATCAAGAATTTAATGAGGGCACGATGGGCGATAGAGTTGTCCCTACCCCTCTGGGTTTCATAGGCACAATGTTTCAAAAGGTTTAACAAAAAAATTGGAACATTGACAGCTAAACCGTGCCTCATATGACTCAATAGTTTAAAATGATAGGAATGCAAATAGGAAAAACATCCCTCACAAGTCAAGTACCTGATTATGAAGGTAGCATATTCTGAGTATGGAAGAGGCAGTGACACCCGTTTGCATCCTTGTTTGGAAACCTCCAAGGGTCCATCTGTTGGTATTGTGAATTCTGCCCTAGCAGAGATAGCATCTCTCCCTGAAGAAAAATTTTCTCCTACCGCCGGAAGCCCAGTTACTTCTGCAATCCACTCTTCTGTAATGACTACTGTCAAACCCCACACTGTAGCTTCTCCCTCTGAAAGAGTTCTCAAAAACTCAACTGCAGCTTCCTCATTATAGGAATCTATCCTCAAAAAATAATTCAACCAACTGCAATTGCTAAATGCCTAAACCGCTGGAGGATTTTTCATCAAGGGTTCATGAGCTACAGGCTCATGTCTTACTAACTGGCCACCCATATTCACAAATTATCCCTGCTAAGATTCCTGAAACTCAAACTTCTTCTGAAAATTCAAAAAAATTCTTCTACCCTGCTTCTTTCTGCCCTGCTGTCACTTTTCTTTACTTTTCCAAGAATGACACAAAGGATAATTGCATGAAATTATTGTTAAAAACTACTCAAGTCAAGCAGTTAATTGTTGTTTAGAATGAAAGCAGGCAGTCGTACTTGGTAAGTACAAGAAAATAAAAATGTCTTAACAGTTGTGACAGTGGCATAAGAAAAAGTTGAAATGGATTATCCCCGCCCCCGACTAAAAATTTGGCATGTGTCCACACATGTGCGAAAAGATAGGTGAAGAACAAGAAATGATGACTGATATGTACATAGTAATTAATGAATAAATGAAATAAATAAATGATGTGACAATAAAAGATATCGTGTACCTTGTAATAAGTGCTCGTACATGCTGGGAAAGATCACAACTCAGCATGAAATGATGGCTGGAATTGAAACCATAAATGAGGGTGGTACGGCAGGATGGATGATATGGATGGGTGACGTGGAAGAAGAGGAAATGAATGGTGGTGATGGATGAAAAATGAAGAAAGTGGCTTTTGTAAAAAGGAAACCTTTATTATGGGCATGCAACATAGAATTTTAAAGAGATGTTGTAGGAGAAAGGTCGAAGCCTTTTGCTGTAGGAAGATCAGTGGCCTCATTCGAAATAAATTGCTTCATAAATTCTTCTTTGGACATTGGCTTATGATACAACCTAAGACGATGTCCATTAACCAATAGCTTGAATCAGACATGATCTATTGTAGCTAATTGAACTAAACCATTATCAAACACATTTTCTATTTCATAAGGACCAAGCCATCTTGTGGTTAGTTTACCTTGATTTTCCTTATACCTGGAGTCATAGAGCAGTGCCCAATCACCGGCAGAGAATTGCTTAGTTCTAATATGGTGTTCATGCCATTTTTTTCTTTGTTGCTGGATAGCTTCAGTATGTTGCAGGGTAGCTTTCCTTATCTCATCCAATGCATTCAGCTGCAGGAGGCATTCCTTTTGGGCTTCTGAAATATCAATGTTAAGCTAAAGAGCAGTCCTTAAGGTCTTATGCTCAAACTTTATTGGCAACATGGCAGTTTTTCCATAGAGTAACTCAAAAGGAGTGAACCCTGTAGTTGTTTTCCATGTTGTCCTATAGGCCTAGACTGCTTCAGGAAGGCGACTGCTCCAATCCTTCTTGTGTAATTTTACTGTCTTAGTAAGGATTGCCTCAATTTCTCTATTGGTAACCTTTTCCTGACCATTGGCTTGAGGGTGATAGGGGCTAGACATTTTGTGCCTGATCTTGTAATCATTCATCAATGCAATGATTAAGTTTGATGTAAATTGAGCTCCTTGATTAGTAACAAGTTCCCTTGGGACTCCAAATTGAGTAAAAATCTGCTCATACAGGAACTCAACAACTTTATTGTCATGGGCATGTGTCATTTCTTTCACTTCTACCCACTTGGTTACATAATCAGTGCAAACCAAAATTTATGATTTTCCATTGGATGGAGGATTAATAGGCCCAACAAAATCCATGCCCCACTTGTCAAAGGGACTGACTACCACTTGAGGATACGAGGGCATTTCATCAGACCTTATTGGTCTCCCCATGCATTGACATCTGTCACATTTTCTGGTGTAGGCTGCAGCATCTTTGTATAGTGTGGGCCAATAGTATCCTATAGCAAGCACTTTCATAGATGTTCTCTTGGCTGCAAAGTGCCCACCACATGGCTCATCATGACGAGCATGCAAAATATTATAGGTCTCATCTTCCCTAACACACTGTCTCATGACTTGGTCAAGTCCTATGTAAAATAAACAGTTTGCAATCCATGAAAAGTTAAAACTTTTCTCTACCAACAATTGTCTTTCCTTTGGTGAGAAGTGGGTTGGGATCTTGTTGGCTGCTAAATAATTTGCAATATCTACATACCATGGAGTTTGATCAGCAATAGAAAACATATGTTCATCGGGAAAGCTATCATCAATTACCTCAGGGGTGGCAGGTGTAGTTGTTTGAAGTCTTGACAAGAAATCAGCTACCACATTAGCCTGGCCTAGCTTATCAATAACTATGATATCAAATTCCTGCAACAATAGGAGCCATCTTGCTAATCTGCCAAATATGGCAGACTTATTCATGAGGTACCTTATTGCTGCATTATCTGTATGGACAAATATTTGGTAACTAGTGACAATGTCGAAACTTGTTCAGGGCATACACAACTGCTAGCAATTCTTTCTCTGTGACAGTATAGTTTAATTAAGGGCCTTGAAGATTTTTGCTAATGAAATATATGGCATGCTTTATGGAATTCTCTTTCTGTCCTAAAACTACCCCTATGGAATAATCAAAAGCATCTGTGTGTATATGAAAGGGAAGACTCCACTTCAGTCCTTGAAGAACAGGTGCCTGAGTAAGTAAGTTCTTAAACTGTAGGAAAGATTTGTCACAGGCCTCAGTCCAATTAAATTCAGAATCCTTAGTCAATCAGGCATATAATGGACTGGCTATTTTGCTAAAATCTTTGATAAATCTTCTATAATATCCAGCATGTCCTAGGAAGTTTCTAACATCCTTTTGTTTCATAGGTGTTTGCAAAGTTAGAATGACTTCTATTTTTGCAGGATCAACTTGAATTCCTGCTTGAGAGATATGATGGCCTAAAACAATTCCCTCTTGCATCATAAAACACTTCTCACTATTCAAAGACAAATTTTTCTCTTTACATCTTTTCAACACTTTCTCCAAATTTTCTAATGCTTCTTCATAAGTAACTCTATAAGTGGTGAAGTCATCCATGTAGATCTCCATAGAATCATGCGAAATGTCAGCAAAAATAATGATCACTACCCTTTGAAATGTTGCAGGTGCATTACACAGGCCAAAAGGTAAGACAAAGTAGGAAAAAGTGCCCCATGGACTTGTAAAAGTTGTTTTGTCTTGATCTTCAGGGGCAATTCTAATTTGATTGTACCCACTATATCCATCCAAAAAGGAGAAATGCTTTTTACCAGACAATGAGTCTAGCACTTGGTCAACAAATGGCAGTGGAAAGTGATCATTTTTAGTTGTTGTGTTCAGCTCCCTATAGTCTACACAGACTCTCCATTTTCCACCTTTTTTAGGAACAATCACCAATGAAGATACAAATTGACTATCTAAAATGGGGTAGATAAAACCAACATCAAGCAATTTTTGCAGCTCTTTTTTAACTATTTCCCTGAGTGTTGGGTTTATCCTTCTTTGAGGCTACCTAATAGGTGAACAATCTTCCTTAATGTAGATCCTATGAGTACAAAGTTGAGGATCTATTCCCTTCATATCCTCATAGTCCCATGCAAAAGCTCTGTGTTGATCTTGCAACATTGTGACTAGGGTAGTTTGTTGAGATTGAGGCAGCTTACTATTGATGTTCAGACAGCAACCTGGAGACACTTCTACTTGCTTGGTAGGATCATTCATGGAGGTTGCTAATAAATATGGTGTCTGTATTTCATGTCGAAGCAAATTGTGATAAACTACAGGAAATTTAGGTGGCAGGCTCTCAGGATTCAGTTGTTGCAGGAAACATTGCTGAAGACAGCTATCTGGAACAGATGGGCTACTCAGATCAAAGTTGGACTGCAAAATGTGTAAAAGTAGGCCATCCTCACTTTGAAGTTGGGAAAATGGATTAGTTTGTAGCATCATTAGCTAAGCCAATGAATTGAATTCTTCAGTTTCCTCTCCTAAATCTGGCCAAATTGGTTGAAACAAGTCTGGCTGAGGCTGGACAGGTGGGTATAAAGCCAATTTCTTTCTTGACTAACCATCAGAAATTGTCATGTCTCCTGAACGACATCCTATAAAAGCATCAGCTATTGCTAACCATGGTCTACCTAGGATGATAGGATATCCTCCCAAAGTTGTCTTAGTGGAAAATATGGTGAAATCTGCTAGGTATTCCCAAGACTCAAGGATGACAATGACATCTTCTACCACTCCATCAGGTGTTATTGTGCAACTATCAGCAAGCTGCAGGACGGTAGGTGTAGACCGAATGGTTAGGATATTCAAATACTCCATAGTATGCTTGGTCATTACATTGATGGCTGCACCAAAGTCAATCAAAACTTTCTTTACTATCTAGCCATTAATATTTATTTTTACCACAAGACTCCCAAGGTTAGTATATTTTGGAATGACTACCTTCCCTAACATAATATCTGCCAACTATCCTAGAACATGGATATTTTGGGGATCTTTTTTCTTTCTTCCTGGTTTCTATAAGCAAGCCTCCTTAATGGTTTTTTCATAAATTGGGACATCTTTAATGGCTTGCAAAGGGGGAATTTGAATGTGTACATTCTTTAGCTGATCCAAAATATCAAAGGTAGGCTCTTCCATAGACTTGGATGTAGTAATTTGTAATCTCTGAAGAAAAGGCGGTTTGGTCCGATGCTGCAGGATAGGCTCCTTAGATATAGTATCTGATACAGGTATATGTTCTGCAAGATCAGTACATTGTTCAGAGGCAGAGTATGGAATCTCTGTAATTATAGGTGACTGTGGAGCAAGGAGAGTGGTTCCAGACCTGAGATGGATATCATTAATATTCAGGGCATAAGCTGGATACTGATTGGCTTCTACAAAATACATAGGCTGTTGTTATTGTTGTTGCTTATTATTAGGATTTGGCAATGGTTGAGCAAGCATAGGCATTTGTTTTGGAGGGCCAGTATTTGTTGCAGGTGTTGCAAGAGGTGGCATGAGGGCCGGAGGTTGTGGCTGTTGAAGCTGTAGGGATCTAGGGGATTGGTTCTGCCATTGCCGAGAACCTCTCCATTGAGGATTCTGCTGCCAATTACCTTGGGGTGGAGTCCATTGTCCTTGTGGCTACTGCCAACCTCCTTGAGGAGATTTCCATTGAGGACTCTGATAGTTAGGCTGGTGTGGTTGAGAAGTATTCCAAGGTGGTGATGGGCCATATGTAGGTTTCCATTGGTTATTGTAATTAGAATAAGGATTACCAAAAGTCAAAGGGTCTTGAGGCATACCTTGTCTTTGAGCCCATGGTTGCCTTTGTGCAACGAAGAATACTTGGTCATCATCACCCTCTACTATCTTAAAATTAGTAGGTAATTGCTTAGCCTCTAGGTTAGCCACCATCTTACATCTGTAGTCATGTTTCTTCTATCTGCAATGTTGACAGAACTCAGCCAAGATTGCTTCAGCTTCCTCATGTTTCTTCCGAGCTTGCATAGTATCCAACTATGTAGCCATATTTTTTATGATATCCTACTTGAATTTAGACAGCAAATGTGTGATCTCCATCCGTGAAACTCCATTAGTAGAAGACTTTTCCACTGTGACTTGATGACCTCTACCCTTCTTAACAATTGCTCGAGAGTAGTTGCGACATATGTTCTTGATATCATCCAAAGGCACTTGGGTTATATCTCCTCCTCCCATCAGATCCAGGGCATCTATACAAGTGTCACTGATTCCCCTTAGAAAAAGTAGTTTATAAGATTCTTCATTGAGAGTATGGTTTGAATTCTTTTCCAGGGAAAAGAAGAATCTTGAGATATAGTCTTCCAGGCTTTCATCCTCCTTTTGTTGAATTCTGAATATATCATTACCCTTACTACCACTCTTACAATATTCCTTGTATTTCTCAAGAAATTTTGTTTGCATAGCTACCCAACTATTAACATCATCCCTTCCCAAACTCATAAACCATCTGAGAGCTCCCTCCTTCAAAGTAGCAGGAAACAACTTCAGACTGTGAACATCTGAAGTGTAATCATAGTTGTGACAGAGGATGTCAAACTCAAACAAGAAAGTTTCTGGGTCCTCTGTAACTAGTCCATAGAACTTGGGAAGTAATGAAGAAGGAATATTTTTAAGGTTATCATTATCTTGCTGAGCAATGATGGGGAATTCAAAAGCAAGAGGTTGATTAGGTGGATTACGTGCCATATTTTCTTGATGGAGTATCAAAGCAAATGGATTTTCTTGAGGTTCTTCGTCAGCTGGGGCAGATGGCAATTCAACAAGTAGGTTTTCAACAAATGGATTGATATCTTGGTCTTTTCCTTCCTCAAATAGATTATAAGCTGGTTTAGAATTGTTATCAATGAATGGAAGGTTAGGGAGGAATCTTCCCAAAGTGTCTCTTCTTCTATGCATGCAATAGAATTAACTGTAAATTGAAGGAATTTGAAAATGCTTGAATAAACACACTAAACTACTACTAACAATGACTATGACAGGTTCTTCGCTTGACACCATCCCCGGCAACGGCACCAAAAATGGTCGATTCCACAAAAGGATATAAAAGTCATGGAAAATCCTAACCTAGGAATTGGATATTCTAGCAGGTGACTAATATCTTCTTATGGTCATTCATTTACATTGTCAAACCAAGGAATGTATACTTGAAATGGAGCGGCACTGTATGTGCACTAAGAACCAGTTTCAGTCATAATTTCCCAGAAATAAATGCTTGGAAGGAATTCTACTTATGTTGCAGGAATGTAATGTAAAGTCTTCTTAACTTAAGCATAACTTAATCAAAGCAGAAATCATGACAAATATTACTAAGAAACAAACTATGAACTGGCCTTATGTTGCAGGAACAAACACAGGGATGGATTCCCGATGCTGCAAGAACAATATAAGACTGAGTTTGTGCTGAAACCTTCAAGAACGAAATCTAACTTATAATCAACATGAGATAAATAACTAACTACAGATACTCACTAAGTGGGCCCCATTAGCAAGCATCAACCATTTTATGGAAAAATTGAACTCAAAACTTCATCAGCTTTTATTCATAAACTTGGAATCATATACATTGATTGTTCTGCTTGTAAGAAAACTAACACAAAACATTGTTTCTCATTATAATACTAACTTTAACACACTTTGTTGCTCACTCACGCAGGAGGAACACTTATTTATATTAGAAAAGCAACTAACTACCTAACTCTAATAGAGAAAGACGTGGACATAAATGCATCCTGAAACCGAGGAACATACTTCTCATAAATGAAGGCATATTTGTTCAACACGATTCAGAGAGAATTTAGTATTCCACTCTTCCTAGATTAATGATTATTTAGATTTCCTCCCAACGACCTGGTTAGAGAGTCTTTGCTGGAACAACTTCCTCAATGTCGTGCTAGAAATGGACTTTATTGCAGGGCCAAGATCTGTTGCGCTTTGACTTGTTCATGCTTCCTTCAACAACCTGCGATGCACATGGTGACATAAGCGAAAGAAAGAACGCATGGCAATAACACAATACACATTCATTAATCACATATTAAATCCATTTCATTATCTAAAAACCACATGCATTATATCAGTCATTCGAGAGGTCAAAGATGGCAATTAATACACACACATAGAGATGTTAAGCTGCAAGAATATAGGAATGTGTTGCTACAGGATACTACCCGATTTTAGATAAAAAGACTTTAATCAAAGACTTAAAACAACCATCAGCAATAAGAGTAAGGGTATTAAAAATACATCATAATATTCAAATTATGAGCATATTTCGTGCTCATCAATGTTCACTTCATCAAGGAATTTGAAAGGAAGAATATGTCCCCATGCGAAGGGAAGGTCAAAGTCGTTCTCGCTTCATCTAAAGGTTTTCAAGTTCTTTCTTTACGAACCCATGATGAAGGAAATATGTTATGTTAGGGTTCCAAGTGGAGAATGCGATTCTGAAGAAAGGTTTGCAAAGATTTTCGAGAAAAGATTCATTGGCAACGAATGTATTTTCTTAAAATCAAATGTTGAAGAAGTGGCGTTGTTGCGCATAAGAGGGATAACTCAAGCAAATAAGAGAGAAAAATAAAGGAAAAACAAAAGAGAAAAAATAGCATGAACAAAAGGCATAGGGGTAGCCTGATATTTTGGGGTTAGAACTGCTCATATATATATATGTATAGTAATAGTATATAAATGAATTGTCATCAACCCCCTACTATATCAGACCATGTGAAAAATGTATGAGAAGACAAAGTAAAAATAAAAAATTGGGTCAACATGGAAGGGAAGCCTAAATGCCCCCAACGCTTTGCATTGTCCCCAATTTACCGAATATCAAGCACAACTATGGAAAAATGATGATACAAATAGAGGAAGGTTTACAACACAAAAACCATGCCTATATCCAAGCACCAACAGGGGTGACGAGGGTCATCTAGGCACACATAGCACGATCACGGGGGAACCACAACATACACACACACATCTAATCTAAAGATCAAGAAGAGGCATCCTAACATTGATCGACCAAGAGGTCATCTGCTTCCCACTCTAGATCATTGTAGGGGGAAGGAGGATGAGCCTGTAGTGGTGGGATGTTAAGAGAAGGAGCATTCGACCGTCCCACAAAAAGGGCTAAGGAAGAGGGCCTCGCAAGGTCCTCTCCGTCAAGCTCTTGTGGAGCTAGGGTCAGCGATTTTGCGAAGATCGCTGACAAGGCCGAAACTTCATCCATAGAGTTAAACATGAACCCTATAGGAGCATCATATTTAACTTCAATGGATGGGGCAAGCTATGCCTGAGATTCACCACTAGGCTCACTGAACGACTCAGGAGCGGTGATGAACTTAGGAGAAGCCAAGACTAGTTCCATCACTAGGACAAAACAAGTCAGCATGAGACAACCTTGTGAAGAAGGTGGGCTCCTCTTTCGTTCCTTATTGTAGGAGTAACTACCTTCCACCTCCTGCTTCGTCAGGGAATGTGAGCTCCCCATAAATGAGGAAAGAGGTGTAGAGGAAGAGGAGGAGGAGAAAACCATAGTAGACACCACCAAGTTGTTCATCATATCTATGAGTTTCGAGAAAGGCAGGACATCTGAAATGGACATCAGCAAAGGCGGCTCCACCGAAGGAGAGATGAACACTTGTACCCCCTTGGGGTCAGGTGCATTTGTACTCGTAGCGGAAGCCAAAAGCAATGTGAAACTAGATTGAAGGGAAGTAGAGGGAAGGGGAGAGGAAGACACTGCAGGAGGCCCTAAAGCAAGGGCGATTGTCTCTTCTTCCTTCCTCTGTGAGGCAGAGTTCACAACCAAAAGAGCCTTTCGCGACGCTTGTGCTCACGTGCAAGGTGGTTTCTATGACTCTTTGAACTAGAGACCATAGGTTGCAAAGGAATATAAATCTCCTACTAAACCATGGGAACGTCCACTACAACTGTCTCTGGTGGAGGAACAGATTCCTATACGGGAGCAAGAGGAGAAAATTGAGAAGCAACAGGGGGAGTTGACTCAAGTTCCTCAGCAGTGGGCCTCTTCCCGTTCACTACCTTAGGAGTAGGAGTAGTAGGAGGCCACAGAGGTCGAGAAAAAGAGGACTCTCCATGGGAGGCCTTCTTCCTGCTATATCGAATGGGCCTAGGCTCTGTTGGCAGAACATGAAGTTCGAATGTGGGATGCTTGGGCTTTCGCCAAGCGAGCACCATAGGATTCTCCCGCAAGCACGGAACAAAATCTGACAGCACCACAGCAAAGCAAGAAGAAGCATTAGACTGACCAGCGGAAGAGGAAAAAGGAGGATCTCAGGACTGCTTCTCTTCTTCCCTCCTACGTGCCTTAGCGACTTCGCTGTCAACTTTTAGGCAAGCCCTATGTGAAACAACATAAGGCGACGAAGGGTATCTCACTTTCGGCCTCAGATGCCCTTTCTTATAATTCTGATACGTTCTGTGTAAGAGGTCCATCCTATGTGGGAGAGGACCAATGAGCATAGGCCAAGAGTATTCCAAGGAGTAGCTACCATGAGCAACCAGTGGTTTATAATTGGTGTCATGAATTACATGCACAGAACCCCCATGGATAAATTTTAAACATTTATGCACGATCGAGGGTATCGTGTTCATAGCCACTAACCAATGGATACCCAACTTCACTCTAAAGAGTTAAGACCCTGGGATAATGTCAAACAAGAGCTTCATGGATTTAGGTCCAACCAAGATCGACGAGACAATACTACCCAAAGGGGGCACGAAAAGCTCATCATGCGTGTGGATGGTGCTCACAGGTGCATCATGCCCATCTTTATGTAAAAAGTTAATCAACATGATCTCCTCAATTATGATGTTTACTTGTGACATCGGATCAATGAGAACACCCACTACGATGTTTCCATTGATCTGTGCAGGGATATAGAGAGGAGATGGTTCCTTATTAAAATCCATCGGCAGGTCCTGTGAAGTGAAGGTTATACTAGTACCACCGCCCACAGGCTGTGCAGAGGGTATAAGTTGATGCAGGAAGGAGGCCATTACACACACTAGATGATACTCTCACGGAGTCCCCAAAGGCCAAAGGATAAGACAGTGACCCAATTAAGGTTTCATTATGCAACACCTTTGAAACCTTCCAACTACGCCAACTAGGGGTCGTAGGTTGGGTTGTAAGGCGACAGCCTCACAACACTCACACCTACAACACTCCTAGCATATGAGGAAAGGAACTTTCAATATCGTAAAACGGAACCAAAATGGTTCACGTCAGGCTCACCAAAAATGTAAGAGAGGGGGACCAACCATGTTCAAGGCCCTAGGTCATGGAGAGCCTAGAGCGGAAGGCTGCCCTAACTTACCTCAGCTTAAAGGGGTGTTTGGAGATGAGGGACGAGAATGATGAGGACTATAAGGCCCTTCAATCACTCTACAAACCCGAAACTCAGAATGGGGCTAGGTGAGCCAGCTTTCAGGTTCAACACTACGCCTCAGGAAGCTCTTTATTCGAGGACAAAAGCGTGGTCCCAGGATGACACCGCGGCGCGCTGGCGTCTCTTAAGTGCGTTGATGTCCATACGACCAGAGGACTAAAGAGACAAGGTTAAACTCTAGAAAATAGACTAACGGCCCAGCTAACTACTTCTAAAGGGCCAAAACAATGCTATGAAGTAGACAAGATATGCTCTGATATGATAAAGTAAATACACAAGAGTTAGGGTGGAAAGAATAATCTCACAAAGGAATTTGTTCACCAGCTAGCTCCTAGTAGCATGTTCACCTACACACAAAGAGGAGGAAAATCTGGTTGGGGTTGTTAAGGGGTTTGCCTTAGTTAGACCCCCGCTTTGGTGTTTCCACCTCCATGGACAACCAAGTTTGCAACAATGGAGAAAAAGTATGATAAAGGAGGGAAATGAAATAAAGAACACTAAAGCACTACAAAATAGTAAATGTGCTTACTCAACCAAGTAATAGAGGAGAGGAGTGGGAAGCTTACCACCTCCACCAAGAGAAATCAAGGCTAATGGAGGAGAAAATGAGAGTACTCAAGCCTATACTGCAATGGTATTGTCCCACACTTGCTCTACTGAATTGATGGAGTGATGTTGTTGTTGCTATGGAGTGCAAAAGTGCTGCTAGAATGTTGGAATGGAGACTAGAATGCTTGATCTTGTGAGGAAGATTGCTTCAAGGGATGCAAAAAAGTTGAAAATCATGTAGGAGGGAATTTGAAGGAAGGATGAAGAAAATGGCCATACTCGGGTCGGTTGGCCGAAGAGGGTGTTACAAGTCGACTACCAATGAGAAGTCTAAAGCCTCTATAGGCTCCAGCCGCAGCAATCTGCCAAGGACATAAGCGCATCGCGCGAACATTTGTGCATCGCGCGGGTGTCCCCGATAGAAATTCTTGTACCAATGCTCAAAACAAGCGCCAAGTGGAATGAAGGCAACAGGCTTATGTGGAATTTAGCCTTTGAATTTGGTTTTCTAAAGTGGAGAAAGGAAAAAGGGGAATTTGCATAAGGGGTGCAAATTCACTCCTATATAGCTACATAAGCTATTAAAGATGGTATAATAACTCCCCTAGATATTAGATAACTTTCTAAGTCATATCCTCAATGATATGATGCACATAAGTTCTGCCAATATCATTGGGTCTCGGGTTATGATACCAAGCGGTGTGTGCATCTTTGTCATGTGATACAAGACCACATTGATAACTGTGCCATCCAGATCGGTGGTAAAAACCAAAACTCAAAGAAATATATAAAGAAGCCAAATAACCAATTATAGATTTACACAAATCCCTTTTCATCTCATTCGGCCAACCTTATCACCCCTGCTTCTTCTTTTGATTTGATTCCATATGAGTATGTGAGCATAGTTTCATTTACTTGTATTCTTCCTCCAAATCACATGAATGCAACTATTGATATTACATTCACCTCATGTGATCTTCCTTTGAACAAAGAGCCCTCTCAACTTTATATCCTTTCTCGTATCAATGATAATGTTGTAACACATGTTATGGTTGATCCCACGAGTCGGGTGAATGTTATCACATAAGAGACTCTTTTTATAAATAATTTGCATAAGGAGAAGTACGATGACTTATAAACTATGCTTTGCATGCATGATGGTTTGTATGTTGCACCTATTAGCTCTATTTCTTTGTTGGTTCTGGTAAGACCTAAAGTTTTGGAAGTCCCATTTTTAGTGATACCCGAGTCCGATCTCTTCAAAGTGAGGCTAGGCATTCCATGGCTAGTCTCCATTAAAGTGGTCACCTCGATCATCCACAAATGTTTGAAGTTTCCCCACGAGGGTACCATGCACACTATCCAAGATATTGGATATAAACCATTGGTTTCGTGTGGGGGCTCGGTGCCTAAGAGTGGTTTTCCTCCATATGTCTAGTTTATTTCTTTGAAGGCCTCTTTACATGTATAACAACACGCTTCATCCTTTGCCACTCTGAAGGGTAAGGAAGCTCTTTCCCTTAGGCCTTCTCCTTCCCCTTTTTTTCCTTCTTCTACATCTTCTTATTCTACTTCCCAACCCTTGGCAACATCTTTTGTTCCTTCTAATGTGCCTAGCATAGGAAAAGGAAAAGCGCTCGCATTATGGAAGTCGAAGCCCTAGGTTTTTTAACTTTCAGTTCTACCCATGGTACCCCAGCCTACCCTTTATGGAAAGGGGAAGCATTCTTTTGGGGTAGTTCCTGCATCTCAACCTCTAAGGCCTCCACTTATTCCTCCACCTGTTCCAAAGGAAGACAAAGGAAAGGAGCCTGTTGCCAAGATGCTTGTCTCTCTCTATCTCTGTGCCTCCTCCTCTTGCTCCTCCTTAGGTGTCCACTCTTCTACCGATAACGGTTGTGGAGTTTGCTCCTCTGGTAGAAGAGGAGCCCCCGACCCCTTCTTAAGCTGCATCTTATAGTTCCCATAGCTTCCATAATTGGCTTGCATGCAAGCATAAGTGTCATTAGAAGGCCTTGGCTAAGGAGCATGTCACCTTGCAGAAGACTGAAGAGGAGCCTTTTTTTTTTCTTTTGTTGCTTCTATCTTTGTTGCTCTCGTCTTTGCTTATTTTTCTACTTTAGCTCTCATTTCCTTTGTGCTTCTTCCAACTTATTCAATGCATCCCCATGAACCTTAACCCAAAAAGGTTCAAGTGTTCATCACTCCCTTTTTGGAGCCACCTCTTGTCAACTCTCTTCTTGAAATTCCCCCTTTTTCTTAGCTCATCGACATTTCTTTTACAAAGATGGTGTCCTTTGTGGCATCATCTCCTTCTGCCTCTTCCACTTCAACTGCAAGGATATTGCATCCTTTGTTGAAGCACAAGTTGGAGAACGACCTCACTTTGAGTGATGGTCAAAAAAATTTCTCTCTTGAGTCTTGTTTTGCCTTGTCTTGTGTTGTCCTTGTGACATAGGCAACACCTACCTCCTTGGAGTTTGTCATTGCTTCTCTTCCTAAGGTTGGCAGTGACTTTGGTCTCACATGAGCTCGGTTAAGAGGACCTTGAAGAGCATTCTTCCTTATCCCTTGTCAATGGAGAGTTGACTAGTACCACCCTAGCTATCCACCCTATCTAGGCTCATCTTCCCTCCCCTCATGATGATCTAGATTGGGAGTAGGACGACCTGCTAGAGGTGTCGAACTAGAGTGGTGCCTTCTTCATCTTTAGATTAGCTTGGTGTGTTTGTTTGTGTTCCCTCGTGCTTGTATATTTATACTTGTGCTCTCACCTAGAGGACCCTTGCTACCCTTGTAGGTGCTTGGATACAAGAGATACACTCTAACGTACACTTCTTCTATTTGTATCATCATTCTTTTATATGTTGTAAATTTTTGCTTTCACATCAGGAATGATGCAAGCGTTGGGGCATTTGGGCCTCTTCCATTTTGACTTGATTTTTTATTTTTAATTTGTCTTCATGTGCTCTTCTTCTCGTTTTGATATATTTGGGGGATGATTATAGTTCATACATATATTATACTATATCTATGAGCAGTTTTGACCCTGAACAATCGGATCCCTTGTGATCTTGATTTCTTCGTCTTTGCTTTTCTCTTTCATGTTATTGTGGATTCTATGTGTTGTCCCTCGCGTGACAACATTCCATGAATACATCTTGCTATGGATCTTGTGCCACAACATCTCTTGTCTTTTGCTTCTCCTTGGAATGACATGTGCTCCTTTATGTAGCACACATCATTTTAGGGGGACTATCATATATGCTTAATTTTGAAAAAGTTTCAAAAGGATTTATTGATGTCTTATGTGTCATCATCTAAGATTGGGGGAAACCTGACTAGACTTGTCTTGTCTTTTATGTGATTGTCCTGCAACACGGTTTACAATAGCCACATACTTATTTGCTTGTCATGTGGTCTCTAGCTATGCTAGCCATACCTATCAACATCATCTTTTATCTAATCATATTATGTCTTGTCATGTCTATTTTTCACTTTTTTGCTTAACATGTTTGTTTGCAGCTAACATGTTTGTGGTGAGATTATAGTCAACTTCGTAGGATCAAAGACTCATGTCCTCTTCGCATCTTGGCTCAATTTCTCTACATCGCATATACCGGATTGAAGGTTTGCTTCCTCTTCATCCTGGCTATATTCTTTTCAACCTCTTTCTACTTTATCTCACACATGTTCAAATACATATGCTCGCTAAAGTGGGGGCAAAATGTAATTCCATAAAATTGCACCCTTAATGTAATTTCACATTACATCAATCTTCACTTTAGCCTAATGAGATGATAATGTGAATACCCTTGCTCCTCGCCTTCATTTTCATCCTCGACCCTATCATTTTTTGTTGGTGGGGAATTTTTTGTCAGGGACGCTTTTGCATCACATAGACATCTATGCGTTGCATGAACGTCCTAACAAGATTCATGATCTTGTGGCCGTTGGGATGTTACACTTCTGCCTACCTACGAAGTGTAATGCCTCTGCAGTCATAAGCCTGCTTGGAAACGACCCTCTTGTATGCAATTCTTCATTTGAACTCATATTCTTCCCTGACATTCATTTAATTCATTGATTCTCACTTCCAACAACTCAATCTTTCATTCTTGCAAGTCCATTCTCTCAACCTTCATTCTCTTCTTACTCTCTTGCTTACTCAAGATCTTCTATATCAAGGTTCTTGCATGTTTGTCTCAAGATCTCTCAAGGAATTACAATTCTTCTCGGCTTCACAAGCTCGTTGGAGGGAGGGTAACACTTCCTTGTGTTGCATTATCATTCTTATTGAAGTAGCATATTGATATCTTGCATGTTCTATTTCTTTATCTTGTCATTTTATATCATATATTGTCTATTTCTCTATCTTGTTGTCTCTTTGGCTATCCATGGAGGTGGAAACACCAAAATGGGGGTTTGACCAAGGCAAGCCCCAAAACATCCCCAACACTTTTATTGTTTCTAAGTGTGCAGGTTGTCCATGAGGAGCTTTGCGGGAAGCTTCATAGCTAGGCCACTCGTGATTTCATCCATTTCCTTCACTCTTCATTATTTCATTTAATAGTTTGATTACTTGTTCATTTAGTATTCTTCTTGTTGTGCTTTTCCTTTATTTTTTGCATTATGTTAGAGTAGTCAAAACTATTAAACTCTAGTTCCCGAGTAGTTAGCAAACCTTGTGTGTTTTTGGCGACTGACTTTGTTTTTGGTCCATACAAGATGCCAACGCCCCATTAAGACACCAACACGTTGCATTGTCGTCCTTGGCCTATGCTTCCATCCTTTGGTTGAGAGCTAGTTTGTCTATCTCTCGAGACCTCTGAGGCTTGCTCACTCAACTTCTAAAGTTCTTTTTCCATAAACAATCATGAAATACATAAACATATAAGAAACTTTCCCTTAGCTGTCTCCCGTCACTTGAGCTTGTTTCTTGAGGTAGTTGAGGAAAATTTATTCCTTGTAGACTCTTCCCTATCCTAGAGACTTAGGAGTAGCCAATCTCCTCTTCTACAATTAGTAAACATTGCTATATAAAAGAAAAGCTCTTAAATGACCCACAACAACAATTATAAAACCTAAACTTGTAAAAAAACATGTTAAACATTATGATATTGCTATCAGGATTCAACCGTGTAGTTTTACAAGTCAGACTCATTGACCCATGTGTTCATGAGTAGTGGTTCTCAAGAACCCATCTCTCATGATAATGAATGATCCACTTAGCACTCATTGCATCTAGGTGATGCACACAAAGGTGAAGCATTGGGCCTTCCTGGGAGGTCACCCATCCCAGTACTGCTCCAGCTCAAGTGTGCTTAACCATGGAGTTTTGCAAATGGGGTTGCAAGCTAAGTGGGCTTAACCTTGGGGAAAACTCCATGGTTAAGCGTGCTTGAGCTGGAGCAGTACTGAGATGGGTGACCTCTCTGGAAGGCCCAGTGCTTCACCTCTGTGTGCATCACCTAGATGCAATGAATGCTAATTGGATCATTCATTATCATGAGAGATGGATTCTTGTGAACCACTACTCATGAAACATGGGTCAGTGAGTTTGACTTGTAAAACTACACGGTTGAATCCTAATAGCAATATCATAATTTGACATGTTGTGGAAAACACCTCCTACTTATCATGTTAAACATTACTAAAGCCAATAATCCTAAACCAATTTGACAATATTATTGGCAAACAATAAAACTATTGAAAACCCATTTGCATAACAAATCCATAGAGCCATAAACTTAAATTTATAACTTAAATGGTATGTTACAATGATGCTCTAATATAAAACTAGAATTCCCATGAATAATAATTGTGTTTATGAACACAAAATATGACCATGCTCATAAGGAACTTTAAACAACACCTTTCAGTCTTTTTTGTGCAAAGTTAAAGAAACAAAAAACCTCACTCATTCAACTTCAAACTATAGAATGTCAAAGAAAATAAAAAACCCAAAGAACCATTATTGGAAGAAACACCCATAAAACAATAGAATATTCAAGCTAGCAAATATAGAGTAGAGGTGATAAAAAAGCATAAAAGTATAAATGAAAGAAGTACCCACAATGGATATCTCATGGTTCATTACCTTAGTGAGGAAAATAAACCTCACTTGGGTAGAAAATTGCTCAAGAATATGCTTGGAAGAGCCACATTGATCGACATAGAGTTGGTGACCATTCAATTCTCTAAAACCTACAAGAAATGATAAATGAAGAAGAAAATGTTGTAGCAAAATAGAAAACCGGCCTTAACAAATAACATTATTGTGAAGAGGAGCAACAAAAAATGATAAACTAGGAAGCAAAAGTTGTAGTCAAATTCATTTACCTTTGCAAACATCATCATTGTGAAGAGGAGCAACAACCATGAACCCACCATTGCCGGGCATTCCTTTGAAAGAAGACCTATGGAATACAAAGCACAACTGAGCATGTTTTGTTCCCTATTCAAAAAAACACTCCAGAAGAAATGTCTCATTTGTGATATGGTGGTGAACGAGATAAGTGAGATTGTGCAACATTCATGCACAAATGCATTGAAAGTTGTCGCCATTTGAAACAAGTAAATGGGAAGGGACACATAGTTAATGTGGCTTCTCGGGAGGGAAAGAAGAGACGACACACCTTAAATGAGAGGAAGTGGATATTTATGGTGGCGCTCTCCATGTTCGACATGTGACATGTCGAACATGTACTATACCCCTATCATGCAATCACCGGGGGTGGTTCTAACCCACAATCAATTACCCATCCAAATAGACAATTAATTTGATCGCTCAACCTGTCATCAATGTACACATGGTAGATTGCATCCACACAAGCGAAAATGATTTTTTAGATCCATCTTAAAATTGCTGAACCAAGAAATGATTTTTTATAAAAATTTATCGAGTTGACACTCCACATGGACCCCAAAAATAGACTCCTCCACTAAAGACTAGACTCCCCCGCTGTGGAACCCCTCTCCCCTATAAATCTTACTCTTTTGGAAGATGTTTTGTTCCACCTCAGCAATAAAGAGGTGGAATACTACTTGCCTCCAAATTAATATTATACACACCAAGATAAGATCTCGTACACCACTTATTAATAACAATAATGGTAGCGAAACAAATTATACAGCACCTTCTACAGATCCTTGTTGGTTGCGTACATCTTCACACGGGCCATGGAAAGCAGTGTCCCCACATGTATTTTCTACCGCACTAATCTCCTCACGAAAGCTACGTTACCTAGGAAAGGCAAGTGGCAGGGTGCTCCATCAGGGAAAGTCTCAGTAATAAAAAAAAACGTGAACCAAAGTCATTCAGACACGGCCCCTGGTCTTGCCTGTCTTGACTGACAATGCCAATCCACACAATACACGCCTGTCCGTAAACCACCCACGGACTCGGTTGCTGAGCCCCTCTTTCCTTGAAGCCGTCCACACGCCCTGACCCTTTCTTTACTCGAAAAGACGCGCTAATAATCTCACCACCGACAAATTCTATTTAAATCGTTCATCCTCCCATTCTTTTTAAATCATCCATCTTCTGCATTATCAGATTAGGGAAAGCTGTTTGAGATATATCTGTCTTTGCGGAATAGAAAACAGAGGAAGTTTCCATGGCCAGATATATCTCTATGCTGGATTCAAAGGCTTTCTCTCGACTTTGCGGTCATGATTTCGGGCTTGGAAATATAGCCAGGTAAGCTTCAGATTTCCTTAATTTCCTTCCATCTTCAAAGTTTCTGGTTCAAAATGAATGGTTCTTAATTTACTTTAGTTTATTTGTAATTTGCAGGAGAGAATACAGCGCCGTAGCAAGCAAACTGGAGTTGCAAGGAGGTCAGGTGGAGGCAAAAGAGGCGGAGGAGAAGAGTAGAAAGAGAAGTTGGATGCCTCACCCCATTACTGGCTACTATTTACCAGAAGACCATTTTGGGGATAAAGATATTCCCCAATTAAGGGAAAAATTATTCAAATCCAAAACCCTCCCTTCTCTCCCAAAAAAATAATTTTTCAAATTAAAGATTTCTCCTGTATGTCTGTGTATGACATTCAGATCTTGTAAGAAGAGTAGTATATCTATGTGGAGATGTGTGGACCAATTAGTAGTCATTACATGAAGGACGTTGACACAGGTTGACACCTAGTATGGTGGCTATATCTTTGATAAATCTTCAACTAATGATAATAGTTTTTAATGGAATATTGAATTATTTGTAAAAGGAAAAAAATTGGTCTATTTTTGCATACATTTTGTAGTATATGAGATCAATTGGTAGGTCATGTAGCAAATAATGTTTTTCAACAAAGGTTTCAATGAAGAAGTGGTAACTTCAAATCACCTATGCATCCTCTTACAAAAACCCAAACACAACTGAATAAAAACTTCTTAATGAGAAAGATAATCCTGGTCAATTACCAATAGGCTCATGTTATGTTTACAATAGAGAGAGGAGAGATTAATAGTTAAAATTGCATCTATAAAGTATACAAAAATCCCCTTCTATTATGTTGTAATAAATGCCATATCCTATTATAGAGCTCATATTCAGACAAAATTAAGGAGAAGGTAGGCAATGGTTTATGAGACTGACATTATATACATTTGCTTGAAAAGTATCCAAGGACTTCTAGACACCATGGACTATGTAATTTGTCTCCAAGTAGTATAGGTTGCATGTTACAAAGCTTCATTAGTTGACACCATGGGTTGTGTTATTTGCCTCCAAGTAGTATAGGTTGCATGTTAGAAAGCTTCATTCCTTCTTACCCAAAAAATGACGGATACCATTTTTTAGTGGTAAGCTATGTTCATTGGTTCATTTTAGGCTGATATGTAGGTATGATGGATACCATATAGCATAGAATTAATTTTCCCAAATAATTTTTAGTGGTAAGTTATGTTGTACATTTAAACTTGATACAAATACAATTATGTGATGGTAGAAATGGGCCCTTTTTTGTAATGAGATGAAATTTTTATACCTTTTAGTATGCTAAATTCTAGTTCATTGGTTCATTGATACATATGTATAGGAAGAATTATTATCTATCAAGATTGAAATTAGTTATATGAAAGAAACACTTAGAAAAGCAATAGCCATCGAAGTAGATCCAACTTATTATTTTTTCTTCGATGATGTATTTGTTTTAACTTACTTTAACAATACAATAATCATAGTCATACTTCTAGTGTGGTGACCATAAATTTTGAGGCATTTTGTCCCTTGCATATGGTTTTACATTTTGCATTAATGTCCACTATTTTGCTAGATGTGCATGCCCTATTGTGGAGATTGGTTTAAATGTGCCAATTGCATTTGGGTTTAAATGTGCCAATTGCATTTGCTTGAAAGATTTCAAAGTCCTTCCACAAGCCCATTTGTACATATCCTACAATAATTCCTTTGGATTGAATTATTATCTATCAAGATTGAAATTAGTTATATGAAAGCAATTCTTAGGAAAGCAATAGTCATGAAAGTAGACCCAACTTATTCTTTTTTCTTTGATAAAGTATTTGTTTTAACTTATTTTAACAATACAATAATCATAGCCATACTTCTAGAGTGATGACCATGAATTTTGAGGAATTTTGTCCCTTACATATGCTTTTACATTTTGCATTAATGTCCACTATTTGATTATGCTCTGCTAGATGTGCATGCCCTGTTGTGGATGTGCCAATTGCATTTGCTTGAAAGCTTTCAAAGTCCTTCGACAAGCTCATTTGTGCATATCCTACAATAATTCCTTTGCATTTCTTTAAGGCATTTTGTGTACATGTCTATCAAGGAACTTGAAAGTACAACATTTCAACAAAACCCATTTTGTGCATATCCTTCTATCATTTTAGTCATAAGACCACATTTTTTATTAGGCACTTATTTGAAAAGCCTTATATCCTCACCACAAACGCCATTTTGTGCATATCTTGAAGTCATTACAGTAAAGGAAACCAGATTCTTTGAGGCATCACGTCTATGTATACTACCACATTTTGCACAAATATCTAGTAAGGTGTTTGTAACTACATCTGTAAAATGCCCCCTTTCCATTATTATTTGATGGATGCTCATACAATATTCAAAAGCTCTTATTTTAGCAGTCTGAGAATATGCTCTTTGCTTTCATCCTGATGATGGATCACGGGGTGTGATCCGAAACGTTGATGCAAAAAATATTTACACAATCAAATCCAGAAATTATTTGTATAAAAATGTAAGATATCTAGATTAGGTCACTCCATCATTACAAACAACAAACTAATGTGTAATAAACTTATACAAAATGTTAACAATAACTCAACCATTGGAGATAGAAAATTAATGCCTTAAAAATACTATCCAAGGTTAAAAATTTAAAAATGTGGAAATTTTCTGCATACTCACAGTAGGACACATGATCATCATGTAAAATGGCTAGTAAGTTGTACCATGTTGAGAGAATTATTCATAAAAATGAGGAACAGGATGGAGGATTTTGAAAATTTCAAAGTAGCTTAATAAGATAACCACATAAGTAGAAGTTTATAGGACCATACAATGTAGGATGCATTTTTGTTTCATGCAAACTCGTAAAAGACTGTGCAACTCTAATGCTTCTATTCTAGAAAAAACTAATATTTGCAAGCTTGACTGGATGCTACAGGATTCATGCAAAGAAGGTTAGACAACAAAAATTTGGGACAAGCACCAAAAATATTTGGTAAGACAGTTTTAAATATGTGAGATTAAGTTATCATGATAGGTTATGACTTTTGGGTTTCAAAACCTTGGTTGCAGAACCAATTCACATAGATGGATCTTATCATTGACATTGCAGTTTTATTTTCTTGATGAAAGTAATTAGGCAGCATTACATCTTGTTTTTTGGTGCCCAGTACTACAAGACTATAACATTAGTGTTAATTTTTGTAGCTTGGACATGTGTCTCCATTCCCAAGAAATGTTTAATTAATTATTTAATTTTTCT
Organism: Sequoia sempervirens; assembly: GCA_007258455.2. Classification (NCBI taxonomy): domain Eukaryota; kingdom Viridiplantae; phylum Streptophyta; class Pinopsida; order Cupressales; family Cupressaceae; genus Sequoia; species Sequoia sempervirens. The sequence goes on along the minus strand of VDFB02267700.1, from coordinate 23,173 downwards.
GGAGACTTCTAGAAAGGATTTAGTTGTCCAGATAATTATTTAATTAATTAATTGATTCCTCTAGAGACTTCTAGAATATAGTTAGTTAGGGTTTGTTAGAGTCTAATCAATCTTAGCCATTGATTGAGATTAAATCATGGCCATTTGTTTTTCAATGAGAATAGTATAAAAGGGGATCAATGTGAATTTGGAGAACACACACTGGAGAAAGACTTGCAGTGAGAGAAAATAGTCTTGCAATGATAGCAAGAGCATAGTGATAGCGTTGGGGACAACAGTGGAATTTCAGCAGGAGAAATTGAGGGAAGAATTTTCAGAGAAGAATATTGTCGGAGCTTTGCCAATAAGAGGCAAGCAGTTTATGTATCTCTTAATTTGTTGAGGATTAATAAAATTCCTCATCTGCAATAATGGTTTTCCCTTCGGGGTTTTTTCAGGGACAATTTGTCCAAAAATATTGTGTTTATTATTTTGCATGTTTTCTTCTCTATTCCTGTGGTTTTATTTGTGAAGTTGCAGTTGTGTTATTTTTCAATATTTGTTTTGAATTAATTTTCGACAATCAAATAATCTATATAGATAGGAGATTAATAATGAGTAACTGTAATAGAATTTTCACATGGTATCAAAGCTGATATGAGGGAAGACAAGGCTAAGCGCAGGAAGGAAAAATTGAGGGTTTATAAAACCTAGTTCTACCTCTTCAAAATTATTATTATTATTATTATTATTATTATTATTTTATCTTTTGAGATGGCCTCAACAGGTTTAAGAGATCAAGATAGATTGGATGGAGCCTCAAATTTTGGTGTCTAGAAAGCCATAATTTTTTTATTGCTGAAAGACAATGGTATCAAGGAATATGTGACCAATGTTGTAGCTGTACCCATAGATCCAACACAACTCTTAGCATACAAGAAGGAAGATGCCAAGGCGAGGAGCTTGATCCTTGATGGTGTTAAGGACCATATTGTTCCACATATCGCAGAGTTAGATACAACAAAGAAGATGTGGGACGCCATTCTAAATCTGTACCAGAATGCTACCACTAACCAGAAGTTGATTCTCAGAGAAAAGTTGAGGAATACTCGGATGAACAAGGGAGAAGACGTTACAGGTTACCTCACTAGACTCAGACTTGTCAAGGATGAGTTGGCTGCTGTTGGAGATAAACCAGATAATGATGAACTAGTACAAATAGCCCTAAGTGGGTTTACTAAGCAGTGGGATGTCTTTGTTCAAGTTATCAATGGACGAGACACCTTACCGAGTTGGGATCGACTATGGAGTGATTTCACTCAGGAGGAGCTTAGACTAATTCTTGTCAATGGAACCAGCAGTAAGAGTCAGAAAATTGAGGTAGAACAGGAAAACGTTGCCCTAGCAGGAAAAGGGAAAGCGAAGAAGGGGTCTAGCAAAGGATCAAATCCACAATGTGAGAAGGACTTGTCTAAAGTCAAGTGCTATGGTTGTCATTAGTTTGGACACTATGTCAGCAATTTCCCATAAAGGAAGAAGGGAAAGAAGCAAACGACAGCTTCAATAAGTGCAGATGAGCTCTCTAGCAGAATGGAGGATGAGTTTTCACTCATAGCTTGTATGGTTAACTTAACCTCACAGGGTGTTTGGTATATAGACAGTGGGGCGTCATTTCATATGATAGGAGTTAGAGAGTACTTCTCCAGTTATAAGGAGGAGGACATCAGGATCCATATTTCTATGGAGAACATGTCCAAACTCAATCCAGTTGGGAAAGGGACTGTTCTATTTTAGAGGGAGAATGGCAAGCTGATTCCCATTCATGATGTGTTGCATGTTCCAGGCTTGGGTATGAACCTGATTTCTATATCCATCCTTCAGGATAAAGGTTACAATGTACTCTTTAGAGGGATGAATGTGTTAATCAAGCATAAGGATTGGAAATCACCCATAGCTATTGGAGTTAGGAGCGGCCGATTTTACAGGTTGTAGTTTGATACTCATAAGGCACTGATGAGCAACAATAATTCTAGAGATCAAGGAGAGCTATGGCATAGGAGGATGGGCCATATACATCATGGAGCACTTAAATTGCTTCGTGAGATAGTGACAGGTGTTCCAGAGGTGAGCACAAACTATGATGATGTATGTAAGGGATGTGTATTGGGGAAGTTTGTGAAAACAACTTTTCCAAGGAGTGACACCAGATCCAAGGGTGTTCTTGATCTAGTACACTCAAACATATATGAACCAATGTCGACGAAGTCTCTCAGAGGATATGGGTACTTTGTTACTTTTATTGATGATTTCTCCAGGAAGACCTGGATATACTTCTTGAAGACCAAGGATGAGGTCTTCAGTCGCTTCCAAGAATTCAAAACTCTTGTGGAGAATTCGACAGGCTGGAAGATAAAGGTTCTTTGGTCAAACAATGGAGGCGAGTACAAAGGGAAAGAGTTCTAGGGGTTCTATACCAGGGAAGGAATCAAGAGAGAATGGATTGTTCCTTACAACCCGCAGCAGAATGGGGTTGCTGAGAGGAAGAATCAGTCCATATTACAGGCAACAAGGGCTATGTTGTATGACCAGGATATGCCACATTACTTATGGGTAGATGAATGCAGTACAACAGCATACATACAAAACAAGATTCCACATAAGGTACTGGGCAAGATGACACCAGAGGAGGTGTTCTTAGGGAAGAAGCCAGATGTAAGCCACTTCAGGATATTTGGGAGTTTGGCGTATTGTCACATTCTAGGGCCGACACATTCCAAGTTAGATCAGACTGTAGAGAGAGGGTACTTTGTTGGGTACAGTGAAACCTCAAAGGTATATTGGATATTCATTCTAGGGGCCAGGAGGATTATAGTCAGGCGCGATGTCAAGTTCATGGAAGACAAGGCATTTAGGAGGTCCAAAGATTTTCCGGTAGATGATCAAATTGAGAAGCTAGCAAAAGCTCTGAGGATCGTGCAATCGGATCAAGGGCAGTGAACCTTGAGTATAGTTACTAGTACAAGCACAAGCTCAGGTGTTGAGAGTTCACAAAGTATGGAGCAACAGATGTAGCAGATCCAAGAGATGCACTAGGGAGACATGGGGATTGATACTTCATCCTCTAAAGTTGGTAGTGGGAACCAACAGACACATAGGGTTACTCAGAAGTTTGTGGGAGCTCCTAGGATGAGTAGTAGACAATGGAGACAACTAGCCAAGTATAATGACTATATGGCATTAGTTAGTTGGTAGATAGTGAGCCTTCCAGCTATCAGGAGGCCGCACAATAGCAGGTGTGGCAAGATGCAATGGTTGAGGAATATACCTCAATAGTGCAAAACGATGTGTGGGAGGTTGTTCCTAGACTGACAAATAGGGCAGTGGTTGGATCACGTTGGATCTATAAGATCAAGCACAGTGCAAATGGTAGCATCAAGAAATACAAGGCAAGGTTTGTGGCCAAGGGATTCTCTCAGAAGGAGGGAATTGACTATGAGGAGACATTCGCTCCAGTGGCCAAGCATACTTCTATACGAGCTGTGATCTCACTTGCAGCACAAATGGGATGGCAGATCCATCAGATGGATGTCAAGATGTCGTTTCTTAATGGTGAATTGAAAGATGAGGTATACATAGAACAACTAGAGGGATTTGTAGCACACAATAGCAAAACCCACATGTGTAGATTGAAGAGAGCTTTGTACAGAATCAAGCAGGCTCCCAGGGCGTGGTATGAGCACATTGATAGATACTTGCAGGGAATGGGCTTTGTGAAGAGTGAAGTGGATGCTAACCTCTACTACTTGGTGGTTGGGGGTGAGGTTATCATTCTTGTTCTATATGTGGATGACTTGTTTTTAATAGGTTCACTAGGGCTCATAGAGGAGTGCAAGAGGGACCTTGCAGCAGAGTTCGAGATAAAGGATTTGGGGCTTATGCACTCCTTTCTAGGCATGGAGGTATGGCAAACAGATGGAGAAATTTTCCTTGGACAAGGGAAATACTGCATTGAAATCTTGAGGAAGTTCAAGATGGAGAATTGCAAAGCCATGTCTACTCCTATGATCACGAATTGGAAGAAGGTAGACACATCTAGGGAGAAGGATGTAGACTCCACCTTATACAGGAAGTTGATTGGATCTCTCATGCATTTGGTCAACACCAGGCCAGATATATCCTTTGCAGTAAACTCTCTTAGTCAGTTCATGGTGGAGATGAAGAGAGTGCATTGGACAATGACAAAGCATGTGTTGCGATATTTGCATGGTACAATCGAGTATGGAATCAGATATGCTCAAGGTGATGGTATCAGGTTAATAGGCTTCACTGATGCAGATTAAGCAGGCAGTACAATGGATAGGAAAAGCACTTTAGGGTGTTTCTTTAGCTTGGGATCAGGAGTTGTCTCTTAGTACAACAGGAAGCAAAATTTTGTGGCTTTAAGTTTTGCAGAGGCATAATACATAACAACCAACATGGCGACGTGTGAGGCGAAATGGCTTCGGAAGTTGTTGGTGGCCTTGTTTGGTCAGAGGGTTGAGACTACAGTGATACACTACAACAATTAGAGTTGCATCAAATTGTTTGAGAATTCGGTGTTTCATGATAGGTCTAAGCATATAGACATCAGGGATCACTTCATTAGGGATTGTGTACAGCGGGGGATTGTTCAGCTACAGTATATACTTACAGATCAGCAGGTAGCAGACATTTTGATCAAGGCATTGGGGAAGGTGAAATTCATCTTCTTTAGAGATAGGTTGGGTGTCATGCATAACACCTTCCTCGCTAAGAGGGAGTGTTAATTTTTGTAGGTTGGATAGGTGTCTCCATTCCCAATAAATGTTTAATTAATTATTTAATTTTTCTGGAGAATTCTAGAAAGGAGTTAGTTGTCAAGATAATTATTTAATTAATTGATTGATTCCTCTAGAGACTTCTAGAATCTAGTTAGTTAGGGTTTGTTAGAGTCTAATTAATCTTAGCCATTGATTGAGATTAAATCATGGCCATCGGTTTTTCAATGAGAATAGTATAAAAGGGGATCAATGGGATTTTGGAGAACACACACTGGAGAAAGACTTGCAGTGATAGTAAGTAGATTTGCAGTGATAGCAAGGGTGCAGTGATGGCGTTGGGGATAGCAGCAGTGGAATTTCAGCATGAGAAATTGAGGGAAGAATTTCTAGAGAAGAATATTGTCAGAGCTCTGCCAATAAGAGGCAAGTAGTTTATGCATCTCTTAATTTGCTAAAGATTAATAAAATTCCTCATCTGCAGTACTGGTTTTCCCTTCGGGGTTTTTTCAGGGATAATTTGTCCAAAAATATTGTGTTTATTATTTTTCATGTTTTCTTCTTTATTCCTGTGGTTTTATTTGTGAAGTTACAGTTGTGTTATTTTTCAATATTTTCTATGAATTAATTTTCAGGAGTCAAATAATCTATATAGATAGGAGATTAATAATCAGTAACTGTAATAGAATTTTCACAATCAAAACATTCAGTAAGGGCAATGGATTTTGAGTGTTTACTCAAGGATAAATACATCCACGGTATCTGGGCATCTGGTACAAGACTCCTCGGCCATCGATAGGTGGTACTTACAATGGAAATTGGTCCTATACCTTGTTCCTGGTTAGAATATTACTTGTGTCTTGATTTTGGAAGAAGATCACCATAGCAATTGGTATTGGAAGTGCCAGTTTTGGTTTGGAACTTCATCAATATCTATTCACAAAGTTTTATGATATCATTCGTATTGGCATAAAAAAGAGGTAATTAGTTTTGTATTGGCATAAAAAAGAGGTAATTAGTTTTCTTAGGTCACTATAAATTTTGCTTCTCTAGATGAAGAAATTGTTGTTGAGTATGGGTAAAGGTAGTACAACTAGGGAGAGGTCTCTAAGCAGGGGTAGCTGCTATCCACACTACAGGAAAGATGCACAGTGCGAGTGCACCATGTGTATGGCAAGCATCCATGCTACATTGGATTTGAGGCCTTCAAACAACCTCTTCAGTGGCCTAATTCTAAGTAGTCAAATAATTGGCATTTTATTATGTCCAGGAAGGACATCAGAAGTTCGACAGCCAAATCAAAAGTTTAGTTGTTTCATAGTGATGATTCTGAATAGTCAATGGAAGAAAAGGAAATCAGGATAGATAAGAAGGAAAAGAAAGGACATCGATTTTCAGCAAAGTTTGTTGTGGTTTTTCTTATTCTCGTGGTGGAGTTTGATGAAGAACACAAAACTAAGTGTAGAGAGGTGAGGAGGCGCAACCGCATCAAACTGTGCTGGCAAGGAGAATCTTGCAATGAAAGAGTAGAGGAGGAGGGAGTACAAGAAGAGGGGGGAAGGGAAGAAACTCGTAGAGGAGAAGCATCAAGTTAGGGAGTACTAGAGGAGATTGGCAAGAGATGGCCTGTCGAGTGAATGGTTAGAGAAATGCACCTACAACAAACTCCACTCCTGTCCCTGCCATCGCTATCACACCTCCAAAAACCCGAGGTTCGAATCTCCCGACAAACAAATAAACCATTTCTAATCTAAAACCCTGAGCATTCCACCACTCCAAATAGAACAAAAAAATTTCCTAGTAAATCGTGAATGTTCCACACAATCCTGCTTCACATCACTCTGAAGCATCCAATAGTACGATTCGAACCATGTTCTTACAATTACACTGTGATACTGGTAAGATATTTTAAGCGCCCAAACATACCCCCCAATTTTCCTACCAGACAGCACAATCATATCCTTGGTAGAAAGACCCTGACCGCTAAGAGATGAGATGAGCGTGCTGAGGTTTGATGTGGGTGCAAGAATGTAACCAGTTCGTATCAGTGCATCCGGAACAAGAGTAAAAACAAGTTTCTTTAGATCTATCCTTCCATCCACTGGTGACATTAAATGCTCTAGAATAGGTTGTAATGGGGTTTTTGGGTGCCATTGCTTTTGGAGATTTAGACCACTCATGCATTTATCCTGGTGTATGATTTCGTGTGAAAAAGAGAAACCCAGTGATATTTTTTCAGCTCGGCAATCGACAGATGAAATGGTTTCAATCATTGGCAAGCATTCCATCCATTGATTGCCAAACTTAGCTCAGTCTTGTTCAAATAGGATACGCCTTTGGCGTAAAATATTATTAGATAAATTTTATATTTATATAATTATATTTTTTCTTTTAATTATATTATACTATCATTTTTATTTTTATTTTATATTTTATATTTATAATATCTTTATAATATTTATAATTTTAATATATAATTGATTTTTATATAATATAATTAAGATAAAATTAACAATTATTAATATTAATATAAATGCATGTAACTATTTTTATTCCGTTAAGTTAGAATATAGACATGCATTATCATACAATTTACATAATAATGATTAATTATTTATATAATTTTAATAAAAGTTATCAATAATTGACATTTTTAAATATTATGTTAATACTATAATTAACAAAATTAACATTTAATTTTATTTACATTAACAAAACTTAAACTTAAATTTATTTTTATTAAATTTAAAATACTATAAAGGCAAGTACTAGCCACTATGTGGCACTTGTTAATTATATAACATATATTATAAATATAAATATAATATAATTATATTTATGATTTATATAATTTATCTGTGATAAGATTTTATTAATTTACCCTAATTACTTCTTTATATTTATCAAACCAACAGATGCATAACATGTGGTTAAAAAGGTTGCGTTTGATTAGTTCGTTTGTAGCTGTGTTTGATTAGGTAGTTCTTGTGTGACAAACGAAACCAGTAAAAAGTTTATAAAAAGTAATTAAATAATTAATGTCTATGAGCTATTTTTCTGGCATGTATACTTGGGAGAGTGTGTAATCCAATTTACCTGGGATGGATCTGCATTTACTAAGGGTCAAAATCGAGGATCCAAAGATATTTCTTGAGAGCAGCAACACCAACATGGTAGATGGAGATAATCAATGGTCGGTGCATTATTAATATTTTATCGTAGTATGTGAAAATCAACCGAAAAGTGGCAAAAAATGATGGACTGCTGAAATTTGTTTTAATGTCAACCAAGTCCTACCCTTCATTTTTAATTGTTGATACAGAAAATGAGCTTTGAAAGCTCATATAGGACACGCCTTTGGTGTAATTAAAAAAAATCTTTTACAAATTTGTATTCACATGGAGGTCTCTTCTTATTATATGCACACTTAATCATCCAATCATTTATGTCTTAGCAATAAATTTTCATGGATTTGTTTTCTAATTGGAAATATTGCTATAAGTTAAAGATTAGAGTTTGGCTAAAATAATCAATAACAAAATATCAGCACTACATATTTGCGTGTGTCTAGTTAAATTGTTAAAGCAATTGAGACAAAATGGTCATTGATTTGAATCCTATCATTTAACTTTTCTCACATTGTTCATGTGACAACCTTCTATTAATTAAGAAGTGGGATAGTAATTAAGAAATAATAGCATATAATAGAATGTTTATAAGAAAAAGTGGCCTCTTAAACTAAAGCTAAAACATAAAATATCAAGTGCATGTAGCTAAGCAAAAGTACTGGCCATGAAGTAACCACCCAAGAGAACTCTTTGAAATGAGAGTGAATGATTTACTAGCCATTATTAAGGTCTTACACAACAAGTGACACCAATACTCCCCAACCCAATGGTAAAGGCACAAAAAAAGCCTTGATACCACCTATGTCAACCTAAAAGCTTTCTCCCCTAAGGAAGGTGTCGAAAACCTCTATGGAGGGAGGATGTAGTGAGATATGACTTTTTGTGAACGGATTCATTGTTGAGGAGTTGACATTGCTAAGCACTTATAGCCGCATTAAGAGGCAAGGAGGGGGGAAGTGAAGGGTGGATCATCCTACCAAGTAAACCACCCAAGAGAAAGAACTCTGCAAAATGAGTCACAGATCTACTAGCCATCTTGAGGGTATTGCACAACAAGTGACACCAATACTCCCTAGTCCAATGGAAAAGGCAAAAGAAAAGTCTTTATATCATATGTTATCCTAGAAGCTTTCTTCCCTAAGGAAGGTGTTGAGCACCTCTATTTAGGAGAAGGTATAGATATATGACTATGTGTGAGTGGATCCACCAGTGAGGAGTTGTTGGTATCAATATGTAAGTAATGTGATTAGGTGAAACCATCCTCACGGTATAAAGAGCACTCCCTTAGTTAGCTAAGGAGGTCTTGCATGTTGTGGAATTCTAGCACCACTTCCACCTATGCTTGGTTTTAAAAAAAAGTAGTGGTAAGCACATAAAATTTCTCATTATGACAAAAATAATAGGTAATAGATTCAACATGGAAAATGACACTATTTTTTGCTTTCAAGAGCTAAAAAAAGTAGAGGCTTGAAAGAAATCCCAAATTCTAGCAATGTAACTAGGCCACAAGGTTGTATCTCCAAATATAGCAAATTATTAGCAAAAAATCTTAGATGAAAATGATAGAAGAAACCATGGATCATCTTCCAAGCATCTCGAGCATAAGGGAAATTCCAAAAGATGTGTTTGAAAGACTCTACTTTGCAAAAGGATGGACATTTAGTATGAACTTGTCCAACATGTATAAGTCTATCACCACGTGGAATACCTTGGTAGACCAAACACCAAATAAAGTGAACAATTTTAGGCTCAAGTCTACATTGACAAACTTTTTTAAGCCTACAAATGCAAGTTAGGGGGGATGAGAAATCCCCATCTCAAAGTTATGCTTATAAAGTGTTAAAGAGAAAGGACTAAGCACTTTAGATAGAATCCCTATAGTGGCATTCCTTAGTGCAATGCCAAAATTTCACCACATATTTTTCCACAAGCTAGAAGAGGTTAAAGCTCTAACTTGTGAACTGTGACATATGGAATTAGCTCTTGTATTCAAATGATGCAATGGAAATAAATGTTAGCAGGCTAAATAATTTGTTGAAAGGTAGGTTACAAGGTCTAATCTTGAGAAGATACTAAAGATAGTATGAATGCCTTTGTTAAATAGTATTAAAATTTATGATTTAAGGTGTTTCTACAAAAGAAGTTAGAATTGTCAATGATAAATAACCACTAAATGTTATGGTCATTGAAATAAAAATTATCTCTAAAACCATGTAATATTACTCATTTTGACCTCTTTTAGATTATTTCATATGATTATTATGTTCCATCCCATGGTAATTTGGATGTGATTATTATCCTACATGATTACATTATAGGAGACTATGAATTGTTCTTAGTTCCTTGTGTATTTTCTTGTTGAATAAATGGTTTATTAGATGAAATATTTTAATTAAATATTAAATGTGGATCATTGTGATTGTTTAATAGTGCTACAAGGTATCATGTGTTGAGATGTGATGTTTGGCAAGAATAGGTGCTAGGGAAAGTGAATTAGGTCTCAATTTTGAAGTACATCAACCTATAGTCTAATTGTGTGAATGGATTGACTAAATTAGATAAATTAATTAATTAAGAAAGAGACTTACAACCCACACCAAATTATTGAGAATAAATTGACCCATGATACACTTGTGATATTGCTTTAGGGAATTTGATAACATAAAGGAATTTAATTGTTCTTCTAGACCTTATCACTTATAGTTAAAACATGGTAAATCAATCAAGAAAGGAGGGTAGCAACAAGAAATTGGAACATGTTATGGGAGGAATTTTGTAAAACTTTTTCATTCCATGACCTAAATAAATGAATGTAAATTTTGAGAAAAAGATGAAGGAAGTGATAGTATCACTACCAGAAGAGGTTAGAGAGAAATTTGGAGAAATAATGAAGATGTTAACCCCACAAAAGGAACAAGGCATTTGGAATTTGGTTGAATGCACAAATTAATCTAATTTGATTCCTTAGCAAGATTAATACAATGCTAATAGAGGGAATGAAAGAGACTATTGTGAGGAAGATCTAAAGAATATAGATGTTGAGGTAGAAGATGAGAAATGTGTTGAAAATGAAGGTGAAATCGTAGCTTAAAACTTGTAAACCTATGAGACTGTAGATTTAATTAAGTGTTCTTTGTCACAATTATTTGTGTATGATTATCTGTTTAGATCAATTTTACCAATTGTAGGAAGAGACAAAAAAATGTAGAAGAATGAGACAAGAAGATAGAAGTGACACAACATATACGTGGAGAAACCCTTTCAGGAAAAAACTCCACCACCAAAATCAATAGTGCTTGTATTATTTAGCCTTAGAACAAGATTACAATAATACTGTATCAATCCTTGATTGATATGCTTCCTTGCCTTCAACAATCCTTCTTCACAACCTGCACAAAACTCACATGAAACTCTCTTCAACTTGCTGCAATTAATAGACAATTAATGATCCTGTAAACTCATAAGAGTTGTCAAATGCAAGAGCATAAATCTCCTCACAAAAATCTATGCCTAGATTGGGCAAGTAGAGTTCCACCGTGTAATTTGAAGTCAAACCAAAGTCTTCCTCAATTTAGGTGCCCCAAACTAAACACTTAACTAAACTCTGGTCAAGAAAATATTTTGCAAGCATCACCTCAAAGTTGGCACCCAAGAATGGGCCCACTTAATTGAGCCTTGTAAATATCTTCTCATGCAAAAGGTGTTAACTCAAAGACGCAAACTTCGGTGCCCAAGGTGGGTCCAAGTCAATCTTAGTTAACTGAAACATATCTCTCCGTTGGAATTCATGCAAACACTATGCATGATTGATCATCCCCGCTTAACTAAATGTATCCACCTATTATCTTTCATGCAACTGAAGTCATTAGTCATGCAACTCAAGTCAACTAAAGTCAACTAGCATTCAACTCAAACTAACTACATGCAATTGAAGATAATTGAACCATAACTGAAGATAATTGAACTGAACTGAACTGAACTGATACTGAACTAAACTAAACTGAATTGAACTGAACTCCACTCATGTAAATATCAATCCCTAATTTGTAGGATCTTTACATGCATTACTGAAGTGTTATCAATCCTCTAAATAGTTAACTTAGCAAGGTGGGTTCCACCTTCCATGTGGGTGCCCCATATGCTCCTATTTTGTAGGAGCTATTCTTGGATGTCCCCACATGTTCCTATCATTTAGGAATAATCACAAATTTCAATTTAAATGTTCATTTCATTTGAATTTAATCTCTTTCTAATCCTAGTGTTGGGGAACACTTTCCAAGGACTTAGGAAATACATGAAATATGTTTAGGATTGCAATTAAATGACATCCTATTCCCAACAAAAGGGAGGTAATAATAATACAAAATGTAACCAAATCTAAATATTTTTACCAACCTTGAGAATAAAAGAAGAGAATATAGATCTAAAGGAGATATTTGAATGGATAGAGTGGAAGACTATTGAAAGGAAATGAGGTTATGTAGGTAGTAAAAAATTTAAGGGATTATGAGGATTTATTTCCCTAATACTTTCACTAATCTAAAGGGGATTAAAGAAGTGGGTGTGATTAAAATCCAATTAAAGGAGGGACCAATAATTAGAAGAGATCCTCTTGGTTAAATCCTAAAGTCAATATTAAGGTAAAGAAGAAAATAGATAAAGTGTTGGAAAGTGCAATAATTAAAGTAGTGGAAAACATAAACTATATAAGACCTATGGTAGTCTAACACAAGAAAATAGGAGAAATAAAAAAAATTATTGACTTGAGAGAACTCAATAAAGCCTACGTAAATAACCCCTTCCCCACATCCTCTATAGAAGAGGTACTAGAATTAGTTGCTAGTAGGGAAGTATAGTACTTCATTAATGGGTTCTCTTAATATCATTAGTTTAGAATACAAAAGGAGCACCAACCCAAAATTACCTTTTCTATCAAATGGGGCCTTTTTATGTATATAGTGATGTCTTTTAGCTTAAAGAATTTTAAGGAAAAATATAGTATAATAATGCTTAATGCATTTAGAAAATTTATCCATGACTTTTTAGAAATGTACTTGAATGTTACGAATGTATGGATTATTGAAATATCATGTCCAAGTCTTGTAGCTAATTTGTTCAAAAAAATTAGTTGAGTCTCCAACTATTAATTTATTATAAAAATGCACTTTTGTGGTACCTTTTGGAAAATTACTTGAGGTCATATTATATGTAAGGAAGGCATGATTGTGGCCCAGCATAATATACCACAACAAAGATAATATAAAATTACTTTCTTGGGATACACTGGCTATCACTACAAATTCTTTAGGGGTTATGTAACCATTATAGGAACAATTTAGTAGCTAATAAAGAAAAAGAACAATACAAAATTTGAATGGACAAAGGAATGACAAGAAGCATTTGATACACCAAAGAACAAAGTTGTGGAGGCTCCAACTTTGATTTTCCTAGAATATAACCTCTCATTCCATGCCCATTTGGATGCCTTAGGTACCATAATATATGTGGTACTAGCACAACCTAGAGAGAACAAGGACTATCCTATAATATTCGCTAGTAGGAAATTGGCACAAGTTGCAAAAAATTATGCAAGTACAAAGAGGGAGAATATGATGATGGTGTATACCTTACAAAAGCTTACATATTACCATTTTTCCACTCCAATTGTATTCTTTACAAATTATGAACTCCTCAAGTACTTAATGAACAAACTAGTTATCCAAGGGAGGATATGCTACTAGTAGTTACTATTCTAAGAGTCTAGCTTGAAAATCAAGATAAAACTAAGAAAATCCAATCAATGTCATAATTGTTTATCTAGAATTGATAATATAGAAGATCAAGGCTCAATTGATGATGAACTACCTACTGCAAACCTATTTAGGGTAGACATAGTACTAAAGGAATTGAATTCATGTAGTGCAACTATTGTCAACAACAAAGTTTTGTCAAGAAAGTTCAAAAGAGGAATTAAATAGACTAATGTGGAAATTATTACCATACACATTGATTAAGGGAGAATTATATATTGTATGAAGACATGAGGTTATATGAAGGGTGGTACTAGAACATGAAAATAATGATATTTTAATATAGGCTCACAAAAGAATATTAGGACATAACTCTAGAGACGGGACAACAATAAAAGTGATGTTGGTAGGAATATGGTGGCCCACTTTGTTTAAGGATGTAAATACATATGTGTGATCATGTGAATTTTGTTAAATGGTAGGGATACTTATCGCAAGGGATGAAATGCCCTTGTGGTTGACTATGGTAGAGTCCCATTTGAAAAAAAGGCCAATATACTTCATTGGACCCATTTAGCCTCCAACACATAAGTGCCATGTTAGATTTATTATAATAGGAATTGAATGTCTCACCAAATGGGTAGAAGTCTAACAAATTTTGTATTACAAAAATGTCACTATATTCATGTATTGCATCACTAGAGACCAAAGGAAATATTTTGTTAATAAGAAAATTGTTGGGATTATTTTTAGTTTAATGATAACACACAATATAATCATCCCTTATCATCCTTAGGGTAACGGAGCCCATGAAATATTTAAGAAGATAGTGGGCATCTCACTAACAAAAATGTGTAATTAGGGCATAACATATTGGGATGCCAAGATTATAGTTATGTTATGGGCATACAATACCTCTTACAAAAGACTAACAAAATTTTAAATCCCTTATAGTTAGTGTATGGGATTGATACCACACTCCTTAATCCAATATGTGATACCAAATCTAAGGCTAGCCAAAAAATTGAGAACTAATGAAGAATAATCAATCAAGTAGAATTAGAAAATTTAGATGAGAAGAGAGTAATTGTCACATATAATCAAAGTTAAAAAAAAGGTGTTGGAAAGCTTAGCATGACATTAATTTATAAGGAGTAAAGCATTGCAAGTTGGAGATACAATGTTGTATCATATAAAATTTAAGAAACTAGGGAAATTAAAATGTGATGGCTTGGACCTTACAAAATTGAAGAAATAACATCATTTGGAGTAGTAAAAGTAAGAACCCTATTATATGACCTATTGAATAGATATGTGAAAGGAGAGCTAGATTGAAACACTATCATGTAGGAGATTGATAGATGAAAGTATTGTGTAAACTATGTATACTAGTGTAATATAATGTATTTTAGATAAAAGACATTATTTTGTTCTGTAAAACCATGGTTTATAGCTCTTCAAGTCACAAATAAAGGCTAACTATAGTTTTGGAGGGAAAGAGGTAGTTTAAGAATTAAAGAAGAAAATTTCCCACTCAATTTCCACCCAAGGAGAAACAAGGAGAAAGTAGGGAAGAATCACCAATAAGGGAAACAATATAGACATTCCTACAAATGAGAGCAAAGAGGAAAAAAAGGAGAGGCGGGATCCTAAAAAAGGCAAGACCAAAGAAAAAGGCCAAAAAGAAATGTGCACACATTCCAAAAGAAGAAGAGGAAGATGAACCTATAGAAGTGATACAAAGATTGAATAAGTCACAATTAAGCAAGGTAAAGGTATTGGATGAAAAGGGAGTCAAAAGGAAGAAAAAGATGATATCTCCATAGCCCTAAATAGAACAAACACGTGAGAAAGAAAAAGGACATAATGGATATCTAGTTACTATATGCATACCATTATTTTTGCTTGACATGCCTTCATAGATAACACATTTGTATACCACGATTTCAAATAAGAACAAGAAAGTTATCTTGGAAGTAATGTAATATTAAATTGTAGGGATTCCTCATCCTATGGTAGACGTATTTAAGGTATTCCCTCTAGAACTAGTAAAAGATAAAGACAAAGAGAGAAGAGGCAACATAGTTAGAGGAGAAAATCATAAAATATGAACTAGGAGAGATAGTTGAAATATCTCTCCTAACAATAAAGGTAATTTGGTACAATTACAAAGGAAGAGTTGAGATCGAAACAAAAAAAGGATACTCTCTTGTCACAATTATAAGAATCCAAGGAGAAGGTAAAAAAAAACCCTAAAGGCCACAAAGAAGGCCTACAATATTTTATTAATATAAAAATAAAAATAAAAACAAACTCAAATGGATTACACAAACTATAGGCAAAGAGGGAATAAGTTTAAAGGAAATGATTAGGTATGTATATGATCACACCACATACTTGAGAAAATAAGAACAAAGGGATAAGAGAGGGAAAAGAACAATAAAATTGATTAGGGATACCATAGGAGAAGGAAATGTAAAAAGGAGTAGAACAACTCCCTAAACAAAGGAAAGATAAGTGTAAAACTATATCAATAGAAAAATACCCTATAGATACTCTCCTCATCACTCTAGGAACTTTACAAGTATTGGACCCCAAGGCAAAAAAAAAGGAATTCAATGCCCAATAAAAATAAAGTAACCTTGTTACCAAGATTGTTTGTACCTACGATATTTGGTACATAGGAAAATATAATAAAAATATCTCTTATCTAATAATTCCAAATAGGAGATTTCATGCATAACACTGATAGGGAAAGACTCTTGATGCAGTATTTGAATATCAAAAAATCTATAAATAAAATTTTGGTAGAGGGTTAGTGCAAGATCATGGGGGTCCAAAAAGTGGCGATGTCAAAAAAAGGAAATTTTAACACGCCCAAAAATGTGAAATTCATGCCTTTGAATTTTTGTAGGCCTAAGTACAATATTTGTTTCAAAACGGATAGCTAATATGAAACAGATATCCGTTTTGTTTAAGGCAGTCTTTACAATTGTGTCGAGTCCAGCCCGACCAATTATTATATTTTAAGTAACAGATATCCGTTCTTTTTGTTATAATTAAAAAAAAAAACCCGAGAGGTCATATTATATAATCCATCCTTATAAACTCCTTATATATATATATATATATTCAAATAAACATTACATTAGTAGGTCTTAGTCTCTTATTTGTATTATAATCCTTCCTTATCTCTTTTATCTATATCTCTATATATACTCTATTATGTATTACATACATATATTAGTTGTTAGTCTCTT
The DNA here is from genome assembly GCA_007258455.2 of Sequoia sempervirens. Classification (NCBI taxonomy): domain Eukaryota; kingdom Viridiplantae; phylum Streptophyta; class Pinopsida; order Cupressales; family Cupressaceae; genus Sequoia; species Sequoia sempervirens. The sequence goes on along the minus strand of VDFB02267700.1, from coordinate 6,260 downwards.
ATAGAGATGTGACCCTTATAGGGAATCCCTTACTCTATCTTCCTTGTTATCCTAAGGTTTCACAAGTCCTATGTGGTAGGTTGTGATAACTTTTACTCTCTACCCTATACCATGCTAACATCATCCGCATTTCAAAATTATGTCATATCCTCAAGACATGTTGCTCAATTACTTAGGAGAATATGTTTGTATACAACCTTCAACTGCACAAGTGCAATATCCCATTTTTATTTTTCTTGATGGAGTACTTTGATGTATCCTTGTGTGTTTATCTATGTATCTTTTTCCTCCGCAAGATTCTTGGGAATTTGAATTTGTTGTAGTGCAGTTATGGCCTTTCCTAGTATTCTACGCAAGTGAGCTAGCTTGATGCTAATGGTTTCTCTTAGTTGATTTACTTGCATCTTTATTTTTTTTCTCTCTTCTCTTGGATTTGTTGAAACTAAGTGTGTGTGTTCTCGATGTTTAGTCTTATTTCTCCATCCATGTCTTTTAATAAATCATAGGAGGATGCAACTTGCACTATTTGGGCCTCTAGTTGTATGATAGGATCTTTCAAATTATTTGTGAGGTTAGGCCATTAGAGATAAAATTGATACATTATATTAACCTTTTCAATACTTCCTTCTACATTCTTGATCTGTTTGTCCTATTGTGAGTGGGCTACCATACATCTTTTTGTGGTCTCCTTTGTGTTCTTCAAAATTTCTTGCTCAAATTTTTGCCTTATTTTATCCTTTTGTGCCTTTAGGTCTAACTGTAGCCCATCTACCAATTGTTTAAGTTGTTGTGGTAGGAGAAGGGAAGTGTCCCTTTGTTTATATGGAATTGAACTCTGCAATGTTTGTATTGCATCTTCTAGCTACTCTGCATTATCCACATGTTGTTGAAGTATTTCTTCTCTAGCGCTAGCATGAAAAATATCTCCCAGTTAAAATTTTTGGAGTGGGGAGATTTTTTCTAAATTCACCTGGGAGCTCATCATTGGTAGCTAGATTAGTTATCGTATAGGTGTTGGATGTAATCATTTTTATTGTGCTAAGAAGTCCTTGATTGACTAGATTGGAGAAACTGATGCAAATGTTTCTCCAATATTTTGTTCTTGTTCTTCATCCCTTACTTCACTTGGTGGACTATTTTTTGGTGAAGGTTAAGGTGTTGGTTGTTTCTTTTCTTTTTCCTCTTATATTATGGAATCCAAGATTTTAAGTGATTTTTGTGGTTTCCTCATGTAGCTTAGAAATCTCCTTCTGTTGTCCCCCCATTAGCATATCTACTCTCTGCTTTGATCTTGTGCTTGAGCTCATATAATTTTTTTCTTTTCGATATGTGATAAGGCCAATCCCTATTTTTGTGATAGTTTTTTCTCTTATTTCCCCCTCTTTTTGGGCTTTTTCCCTTTTCTCCCAGATTACAACAATTATAGGTTGTGGGAAGTCCTTGATTACTTCCTCTAAACTTTTATCAAATTTCCTTATATATAATATTAGGTTGTGTATTATCCTATCCTTGCTACTAGTGTCTGCACCTTCATACATATATAAGACTTACAAAATCAAACCGTTATAGATTATGGTGTTTGTAGTTGCCATAACATTGATTGGTCGTTGCAGTTTATTTGTTGCCTTTGGTTGTTGAATTTGAATTGTATGATCCTTTTTTTTTTTTCTCTTCTTCTACGAATGCTTCTATACCTCTTGGATCTATTCTTCTTCCTCCTCTTCCCTGAAAGTTTGAATTATGTTCCATCAAGATGGTTGGTCAGCTGTGTCAATCTCTAGTGAGTCAAGAAAGAACAAAGCAGTGGTGAACATGGTGTCGGTTCCCACAGCTAAAAATTTTGCAAGTCAAAATAGAATATTCACAAAATTATCTGAATCTTATACTAATGTATTGCAAAATCTATTAAAAGATGGTATAATAACTCTCCTAGAGATTAGACCCCTTTCTGAGCTATATCCTCAATAGTATGATGCACATAAGTTTTTCTAATATCATCAGGTCTTAGGTCATGATATCGAGCGGTGTGTGCGTCTTCGTCACGTGATACAAGACCACATTGACAACGATACCATCTAGCTCTATGGTAAAAAGCAGAACTCAAACAAATCTGTAGTGAAGCCAAACAACCAACTATAGATTTACACAGATCCCTTTATGTCTCATTCCACCAACCTTATCACCCCTGCCTCTTCTTCTGATCTGATTCCATCTGAGTATGTGAATGTAGTTTCATTTAATCATATTCCTCCTCAGGATAACATGAATAAAAATCTTGATATTACATTCACCTCATTGATCTTCCTTTGAATAAAGAGCCATCTTTGCTTTATATGCCTGCTCGTATCAATGATAACATTGTAACAGGCGTTATGGTTGACCCCACGAGTTGACTGGATGTTATCACAGAAGGGACTCTTTTTATAAAAAAAATTATATATAGGGGAGAAGAGCCAGTAGCTACCACCCATTGAATAACCGCCACCTCCAGGTTCACTCCACCCCCCAAAAAAAATTTAACTCTGATCCACTAAAAAACTTTATGTTATTGAATAACTAATTACAAAAACACCAATAGCCGCTCATTAAGTGCTAAAGTGACTGATTTAAGTGGGATTTAAGTGCTAAAACAGCTCTAATTGATTGAAATTAGAGCGAGCGGCTATTGGGACAGCCCTCTAAAAGGTGACTTTTTTACCTCCGCGCGCATATCCAATGCTCCTGCATTCAATCAAATTGCTCAGAAGCTGAAACCTTAGTTATAAGCACTTAACTCATGTGAGAAAAAAACCCATCAATTTTTTTTCCAATTGGACATACGGTTTGAATTCTACGGTTGCGCGAAGTTAGCCCTGGCGGCTACTGGGTATTCTCCCCTATAAATACATTAAAATATACGAGTTTAAAAATATATCCATCATAATATATATATACATACAATCGTATTTTGATAATATTATTTCTACATATATATATGTCAACTATATAATAGTATATATTTATATATACACCATACTATATTCATCAATCATATACATTTATATACAATAATCATTAAATATGATAATATATACACACACACATCAATCTCATAATTACTACTATACATATAATCAATAATCATTTAAATTATGTAAGCATATATTTATATATTAGTATCTATATTTGGCTATTATATGTACTAGTATATAATGAAAATATAATCACGACAACCATTAATAATAATACATATAACAATATTTATAAAAATCAACTAAACAATCATAGAGAATCAAAGACAATTCACCCATACATTCCTATCAACCCAAAAAGCTATCACCAATGGTTTACTTACTGATACATAGCCCAAACTGACTTGGTAAAAGTTGTCTAACCTAGGCAGTGAATGTGTGCATTAACTCAAGTAGGTACATCAGTGGTTTCCATACCAACTTCCTCTCTTGGGTGATACTCCCCCTCTCCTCACTAGAGGGCTCGATTCTTTCCTACATCCAACTTAGTGCATCATGAATGTAGTTAGTTGGTAACATGAAAAGCATATCCATCATTTATCAATTGCATCATTAAAGCGTTTAAAATCAATCACATCATAATGCATGTTCATACATTTCATTCATCCATTGAACTTATTAAAGTCATAATCTTGTATTTAAAATCATATTTACTCATAAAAGTAAAAGTAACTGATAAATACACAATGGGGTGTAACAATCTTTTTTTTTTTTTACTTTGTCTTCATGTGCTCTTCTTCCCATTATGATATATTTGGGGGGTAATACCAGTTCATACATATATTATACTATATCTATCTATATCTATGAGCACTTCTGACCCCAAATAATCAGATCCTCCTGTGATCTTGATTTCTTCGTCTTTGCTTTGCTCTTTCATGCTATTGTGGATTCTATGTGTTGTCTCTCGTGTGACAACATTCCACAAATACATCTCACTATGTATCTCATGCCACAAAATCTCTTTTATTTTTTATTCTCCTTACAATGAAATATGCTCCTCTACGTAGCACACATCATTTTAAGGGGGGGCTATCATAAATGCTTAATTTTCAAAAAGTTTCAAAAGGATTTCTTGATGTCTTACGTCTCATTGTCTAAGCTTGGGGGTGTAGAGAAGGGGGATTCGTCAGGAAAAGAACTTCCCTAAACTACCTTAGACTACTTAATAAGTTAAAGAAGAAAGGACATGCTGAAAAGGAAGGGCAAATAGGACTTTGTTTCCCTTCTGCTTATGACATGCAGTTTTTGGAATCAGGTGAGTTGGCCACAAAGGTCTTGGACTCTAGACCAGATGACTCTTTACTAGAGGATGATAGTGCGAGAGTCAGTCTTCAACATACCACGTTAAAATCTCAAAGACACATTGGCGTCCTGTATGGACAAAGGGCCAAGTAGCCAGAAACACACAGGGTCTACTAACAACCCAAATGCTCTGGTTTCACAGTTTGATTAAAACGTACAAAAATAAAAGTATAACAAGAAGAATAATAGGAAATCTACTCTAATAGCGAAATGAAAAAGAGAGAAGAAGAATTCCAACTTACTCAAGGTCCAGTTCTCTAGCTAGCTCCAAGCAAATGAACAACACCTACACACACAGTAACAAGAAAATTTGTGTGGCTATGTTTTGAGGTTTACCTCAGTCAAACCCCTCTTTTGGTGTTCCCACCTCTACGGACATCCAATAGACAACAAGATTGAGAAAAATGATAGAGAAGTAGATAGAAAAGACACAATATAGTAGAGAGCAATGACAACCTGGATGCTACTCTGCAAGAATGATAATGCAAGCAAATGAAAAGGCACAATATCACCTCCTTTTTTATGAGCACTCAAGGTTGAGATAGGAAGAAGAAGATAGATGACACCATGCCAAGGAGATAGAGCTTCATAAACTTACAATGACAATAGTGTTGGAACAAAAAGGTTCTGTAGAAGACAAGGGGTAATCCCACAATAGTGGTTTACAATTTTTGGCCAAACTGGACACTGATATTTTTTTTTAACAAAATCTTCACATTCGGGCACCTATAGCGATTAAACCGTGAGGAATTTGAAGATGATGCAAACTAGAGTCTTGTCACATTTTGTCTGTAGATTCTAAAAATATTTTTTTCAATTCTTTTTTTGGAATCAGATTGCACTTCTTTTTCAATCTCCCACGAAAATTGGTTTTTTTCAAAAAACAACATTTTTAAAAAGTGACGCACACCGTATAACGCATAACTTTTTTTCCTTGAAAGATAAAATTCCAATTCTTTCAAATTTTGATTTCTAACTCCGATATCTAGTGCTTCCACTTGGTTAGATAGTTTTTTATTGAATATTTTTTCTTTAATCAAGTTTCAAAGTCAAATTAATTACAATTCAAACATAACGTGACCGTATAACGTATAACTTTTACTATATGTATCAATTTTATTTTATTTTTGTTGGATCAAGGACTCCAATATCTGTGCACTCATATTTTTTAATTTTTTTTTTTATAATCTTCTATTTTTCCACATGTGCAAAACACAGAGTTTTGTTTTCGGTGAAAAACCTATATTTAATAAACTCAAAACAGATAGATAATATAATCAAAACATATTAAAATTATATTCGCTGGATACTCATTTTGAGGGGAACCCCGATACTAGTTGGCTTTTCGAGATCTCTCTTCCATTTTCATTCTCAAATCGAAGCTCAAAGTGCAAAATTTCGCTAATTTTGGTGCCTTTAGGATAAGTATGAAAAACATGGGTTCTACGAATGTGGTTCTAATCAACCCACTATCCATAGAATAAAAAAATGATTTTAAATGGGTGCGACCGAACATTCTAAAGATGTTCGGTCGAACACCTTGTTTTTAATATTAGTATAAATATTAATTATATTCTTTTTAAATGATAACTTAAGAGAAAGATATGGAGGGAGTGGGGGTAGGTGGCAAGGCTTAAATTTGATGGCCATATGACCGTATTTAAAGATTTTTGCCGTAGAATACAATCAAAATTTTAAGAAGATTGTAAAAGGAGATATTTTGGATAAACTGTCAAAATTTATATAGAATTATAATGATATATATGTTTGATTTATATATAATTTTACATACACTAAGGTATATCATAATGTTTTAAGGGCACCCTTGAATAGATAACTGTCATTAAAAAATTTGCTGACAGGCAAAGTCGACCATCAAATTTAATCCTTGGTAGGAGGGAGATACTTCAGAGAGAGAGGGGGGGGAGTGGGAGAGAGATAAAG